>JACBAH010007330.1:0-26975 GCA_014282315.1 Neospermospora avenae | reverse complement strand
AGAAGTTTGGAATTGGAATTAGGATTAGATATATAATATATAATATATGATAGGTAGACGTGGACGTATATCAAAACCATAAAATCACAAAACCACAAGAACACGAGAAGGACGAGAAGGACGAGAAGGACGAGAAGAACGAGAAGAACGAGAAGGACGAGAAGAACAAGAAAGAAACAGCATTCCCGCAAAACACAACGACCTGAAACAATCCCAGTAGCTCATAGTCCTATCCCATTCGATGTTCTCTTCAGGCGTAGGGACGATAACGGGGGGTGTATGATACTGTTTAGGGAATAACGAACCAAGAACTCAGGAATACTACACGACAACCAAGTAAGCTACAAGCTTATCTAGTGCAAATAGAATATCGCTTTCCATTTCCATATCATCCATCCTACCAGGATCTTAAGAACGCAATAGGTTTTCTTAGAGTCTTAAAGATTTTGACTGATTTGCTCAACAATCGTAATGTTGCCAACGAAAGGAAAAGAATGAAAGAATGAAAGAAAGTACGGCTTGTGAAAGTCAAGCGATTGAATGACGCATAAGAACGCGGACTTAGGGGATATGAGTGAATGAATGCCATGGAAAGCGAAGAACTAATAACGGTTTTGCGCGATCTAATGTGAGTCTGAAAAGTTTCTTGTTGCGGTGAATGATATTTAGGAACGGTACTGAGCTGAGCTGAGCTGAGTTGAGTACGGGGAAAGGTTGGGAGATTGATAGATACCGGTACCTATAATCGGGCACTACTGGTTAGGCTGTTGGCTATCAGGCTGTTGAAAATAGTATGGGAGGGAAGGATTGGGATGTCTTTATTGGTCTCTTGGATTCTTGGTTGAGATGCAGAGATTTGGGCAGAAGGGAGAGATGGGGGAGGATTTCTACCTAGTGAGTGAGTGAGTGAGTGAGTGAGTGAGTGAGTGAGAGAGATGGAAGCTCGGGAAAGGTACCTGACTGGGCTCATGCTGTTGATCTGGATCTGTATCTGGATCAGGGGATGGACCCTGATCGATCTATTTGGTGGGATGGAAGTGGAGAGAAGGAAAGGGTTGGAAAGGACAGGAGAGGAAAGGAGACAAGGAGGCGAAGGAAGGTTAGAGGGGTGGGGGATGGTAGGAGAGTAGAAGGGTTGAGAGATATGTGAGAGAATGTAATTACTCAATAGTTTCTCATTATACCGTCGAGGAAGAGGGTAAGACAAGTTGATGCGGAAATATAACATATTTGTATAATTACCGCACTTACAATATCGCACTTCACAAGTGACTAAAAGCCGCTGCCCTAAATTTCCATTCAAAGCTTAGCCACGCTCCACTTGGAGAGGGTTTGTTGGTTTTATCGTTTAGTATCGAGTTAGATCAGTTCTTGCAGATCGGCCCTCTTTGTGATTACACTTATTTGTAGAGGGTCGCTTTCAAATCGTTGCATTCTATTGCAGTCTTGTTTAGAATGGAAATTTGGTTGAGATGCCTGCTTGCCTTCTTGCCGGTTTACCTGCCTGTTTTCTTGCTATGCTACCTGTATGCGATTGCATTCCGCTTTTCAACACGACGCCTGCTTCTCTCGGTATCACTGAAATCAAAGTGATGTCTCGTCCTGAGTGACCGACCACATTAGAGAAAGAGCAAAAGCAGATGTTACGTTCATATTCACGTTCATGACGATAGTGTGAATCTCAAGAAGACAGAGGCAAAAGATTCAAAAAAAATTTCAAAGCAAGTCAGGCAGGTGGTATTCGCATTTGGGAATAACAGACATAGAAAAGGAACTCTTGAATGCAAGGAATCGAAGACATGGGCCAGTACCTGATCTAAGATCGTACCGCACAGTTGTGATCCTCCGCTCGCGCGCTAGTGGTATAAAACAGGTGTATCAAATCTCAAGCACGCTCTATCCGCTGCATCCTAACAATCTCAACGAGCCGTTCAAGCCACATCCTTCAACTTTTCTTCATCCAGACCTAGAAAGACAGGTGATCGGAAGGAGCCAGAAGTCGGAAGGACCAGAAGTCGAAGGCGGAGGTGAGATGTCGATTAGACATCGCGACGAACCTGCTGGATGCTGTCTCTATTGTTGTCCGACGATTGACTGAGTTGCTTCTCTCCATGCTCATGACCGGATGAATATTTGCTCGCCGAGTCATCAACATCGTTCAGCACTTCTCTGGTCAACTCAACATAATCATACGCAAACTCTCCAATCTCCGCATCATCGATACCTAGAATCTCCGCCTCCTCAGTCGCCCTCAATGACAATCCAGGAATCAAGTTCATGACGAATAAGATGATGCAAGTACCGAAGAAAGAGTAGGCGGCACCGGCGACCGAATCGGCGAGTTGGTAACCAAGTTGAATCCAGTGTTGGTTGAGAAAGCCGCCGGGGATGGAGCTGAAGCCGTCGAGGTGGGCTATGTAGTCGGCGGCGAAGAAGGCGGTGAGGATGTTACCGATGAAACCGCCGACTGCGTGCTCAGCGAATATGTCAAGGGCGTCATCGATGCCGAGGACGAACTTGAGCTTGGTTGCGTACTGGAGAGTGTTAGTTTGTGATCGTGTAAGTGATTTAACTGGGAAGGTGGAACATCAGAGGGGGGAACTTACATTAGCACCTGCAGCACCTACAACACCGTAGATCACAGCCGCCCAAGCAGGGACGAATCCAGAACCCGGAGTGATAGCCACCAGTCCAGCAATGACACCTGAGCAGAATCCAACGGTAGACCACTTCTTCTCAAGTCTGTAATCCAAGACACACCAAGTGATACCACCTACACAGGCAGCGAGGTTCGTAACAACAGCAGCCATAACAGCACGGAGATTAGCAGCAAGTGCCGAACCTGCATTGAAACCGAACCAACCAACCCATAGGAAAACGGTACCAATCACGATGTGCGTTACGTTGTGAGGACGGTAGTTGAGCTCGTGGGTTCCGTGGCCGCGACGCTTGCCGAGCATGATGGAGTAGGCCAGAGCTGCGCAGCCGGAGGAGATATGCACGGGGGTTCCACCAGCGAAGTCGAGACCGCCCATCTTGAAAGACCAACCAGAGGCATTCCAGGTCCAGCAAGCGATGGGGTCGTAGATGATCGTGGTCCAGACGAACATGAAGACCTGAGTATGTTAGCCTCGAACTTCATTTTCCAACTTCAGGAGTCACGAGGAAACCCAGAGGAGGGAGTAAGATTGAGTGCTGGCAAAGTGGGGGAACGTACGACAGTAGGCAACATGCGACCTCTCTCCGCAACAGCACCAACCGCAAGAGCCACCGTGATACAAGCGAACATGCCCTGGTAAACCGCGAACATCAGATCCGGGATCTTAGTCGAGCCAACACTTGGAGCACCCAGAACGTTACGGAGTCCAATGTTCTGAAGATCACCGATGAAGGAGCCGGCGGTGTGAGAGAAGGCGAGCGAGTAACCCCAGAAGAACCACTGGAAGGAAACTACGGCGGTGGCCATGATTGAGAGCCAGATCAAGGAGAGGGCCGACTTGCGGCGTGCGAGACCTGAATAGAAGAATCTGGACAGGAAGGATTAGCCTGTGTCCTCTTCATTGTTACTTAGGTACAATGGGAAAGTCTGTAGTACAGTCTGTGGAACTGAAGCCACGTTTGGAGGAACACCGTATCTGTACTTACCCGACTCCTGGAATCATGAGAAGGACGAGTGCGGTACAGATGATCATGAAGGCAATATCACCGGACTAGAAGGATCATGTCAGCTTTGATTCCATGCTTTCGAGTCCAAGAAATGGATTGGACATCAGTATCAGTACAGATTCGATCTTTCGATCTTGGCCGTGCCATGATTCCAAAATGAGGATTGGGCAAGCTTACCTCATAGTAGATATTGAGATCCTCAGTCAGAGAGTCACCTCCCGTCATGAGGGTACTGTTGTATTCAGCCACCGTCATCTCGAACACTCTTGCGCTCGAAGGCGTCTTTCTCTTGAGAAGGCGATATTAATTAGGTCGTAGAAGTAAGTGTCTTTCGAGTGGTCGTCAGTTCGAAGGAGAACTCATTAAAGAATTACAGATAGCCTAGATGAAGTGGAAAGGGAGAGAAAGAATGCGCGATCTTCCTCGAGATAGACGCTCTCTAGGGAAAGAGATTACTGGATTATCGTGAAGGTATTGACTCGAAAGTCGTGAGGCGTGAGGTCGGAGGTGGTGGTGACAAAGGTAGTGGTCGAGGAAGAGGTCTAGTCTCGAGGTGGGGGGCACGCTTGTATTTGAAGGGACGGAGACTACTGCGGGTGGTGGTACCACGAGCCGCGCAACCACGTACAGTACAGCCGTAGAGCTAGCACAAAGGTGAGAGAGTGAGAGAGAGAAAGCACTGAAAGGTGAAAACAGTGGAATTCCCCTCATCCCCTGCTCGAAAGTGGAGTCGAGTAGAGTCGAGGGAGCCCAGCTAAGGTATCTCGTGGGAGTGGAGTCTGGCTTGTTCAGGCGTCTGGATTTCAGGGATCTGGATTCCCAATCAGGCGTTCGGCTACAGGATGATGGCGCAACATCTAACTGGATGACAGACTACCGGTGTAGCAAAAGGAAGTTCAGGAGATACTATAGGATATCAAAAAAGAGTCGGGGCGAGCTCGTGAAAATATGAATTGTTACATGCTCAATGAAGGTCTTAGGTACCTAAAACTATACCTTAGGTAGGTTTGAGCTAATACTGTAAGAAGAGCAAACGAGAATTACAAACCTTTTACAGTAGGCACCTTACGTAAACACAAAGTACCGTTCGTACCTATACCTCCGTAATACTGCCTAATCTTTCGTGCCAATTTCAGGTTACTCCCCCGCTTGGTAAATAAGGTAAGGTCAGGTACAGTACCAAGTTTCATATTCACATGCAGGACAGCAGGACGTTCGTTCCATTTATTGACCTTCCGTTCTTCAAGACCTCCAACAGGCCTTCAATACCACCTACCTTACCTTAACCTTCATGCAAGTCAGCCAATCAGCACTACCCCGACCTATACTTCGAAGTACTTCGCAATCCCGTATAGTTACTGTACGTTTCAGGGAACATTCTTCTACTGTAGCAACCTCCTAGTAAACTCTAATCTCATCTCCTCTCCTCTACAGTACTCCGTTCCCTTGCACATCTACAGTACACGTGCTGTACCTCCCCAGAGCTTGACGACAGATCACCATGATTCCTGTGCCCAGCCCTACCTCTCCGTACCATACCATACCGCGCCATGCTTTCTTCACCTTATCTTTCCTCTCGCCTTTTCCCATCATTCGCAATTTCAACATCCATCATCCCAGGCCCTCGCGTCCTGTACCACTCTCATCCCTGCCCCACTATGGTAACCACACCATTTTGGCTGCGGGAAGATCCCTTGTCAGCTCAACCCTTCCATTGGCATCCTGACAGGACCCACCAAAGATAAGGGAATTCATAGTGGCCAATCACAGCTCGCCTTCATCAAGGCTTGGGAGCGTGGGTTGAACGGGGTTGGGGAGGTGAGGAGCGAATGAGAGGGAGGTGCGAAATCATTGCCATGGATGCCGAAGATGCCTAGAGATGAAGAAGAGGGAAGCCAGATGAGCATGTTGGCATGTTGTCTGTTGGCTGTTGGTGAAAGGAGATGAATGATAGTGGATGAATGGGCTGGGACGGATGGGTAGGAGAGAGAGGAAGGAGGAGAGAAAGTGCAATGAGGCGAGGCCGGGCAGATCATACGGGATCGACTTATTGGATCGGTCAATCAATCATCCATACTGTAGCTCAAAGATCAGATGAAACGGCTACATAGCTACGTATCAGTAGTGCACTTTGATATTGCTCATCTTACTTGTAAACATCGAGAACTTTGGGGAGTTGAGCCCTCCGTAAATAAGAGAGTGAGTGGGCGAGTAGGCGAGTCTTGAAAAGTCTATTTTAGGGCATATTCTGTACCTTAGCGGCCGCGGTCTTTACCTAGAGAAGCCATCGACTCCAAATGCCCGCCGTTTCAACTTTCAGCCGTAGCCGTAGCTTGCACGTGCAGAGAGAGGTACCTATGGTCTAGTACCTACATCTCAATGGCGGGTATGGCTTTTCAAAAAGGAAAAGAGCTGAATACCTCGAAGTTTATTACAATACACGAAACAGAAATGCACTTCTGCACTTTCGCCGCATTAATGTTAAATGAGTATCTAGGTAAATTGCAGAAGTGTCAAGATCTGAATCCCTCCATCGGAGCCTCTCGCCGATGGCTTCTGGCTATCTTTAGTGGTTCCGTAGGTAACCATACTTTCGGGACAGACTAAGGTAAGGTAAGGTAAGGTAAGGACGACGCTACAGTATCACCTGCCCATTGGGCTCTGTGCGTTGCTTCTAGAAGCATAAAACATGTCATCGCCCAAACAAACAATATAAAGCAACTGCTCATGTCTACATGAAACAGTATGATAATTACAAAGCGATGGAAATTGACTTCGTGTCTTTGGCTACCAAACCTGGTTAAGCATCGAGGACCCTATTAGGCTCTGTGTATTACTTCTAGAAGCATAAAACATATCATTGCCCAAATCAAACAATATAAAGCAACTAGTTATATCTATATAAAACAGTATTATAATTACAAAGCTATCCAGAAATTGACTTCGTGTCTGTGGCAACCAAACCTGGTCAAGCATCGAGGACCCTATATATTAAGGGTCAGGTGTGAACACCTCGGATCTTGGGCTCCCTATCGATTCGCGACCACTTCAAACACCAAAGTGCAGACATCGTAATCGTTCATTCCAGCCTTGCGACTGGTTGAAGCACTGATCGTGTTCATGCACGGCTGGCTACGAAGAGCCACCACCGTGGTAGATGCAAATACAGATACAGATACATGATCAAGCTTTTCCCCATCACTTTATTGAATGAGAAAGGTCGTCTGTCTCATGATATGTCATTCGCGAGGCGACTCGAAAGTGGCGTACGCCACGAATGGATCGCGCGGTGAGTCTGAGATAAGGATTCTTCAAGTCAGATTGGATAGTCGAGGATAGTCGAATAATTGATTCATTGAAGCTCAGCAGTAAGCAAGGCATGACAGGTCAGATCCAGGCGGGACCAATTCTTGACGGGCGAAGCGACACCTTTTCACGATGCTAAAATTTATCAAAACATTATACGACATATCATTCAATGTCACCAAGGTATTATAGGACATTAGAAAAGTAAGTTTCATTGTGATATACTCATTCGATAACTTCGGTAAGGTGCCAATCTCTAGGGATGTATGCACTTGGCCCGAGACGAATTGGACTGGCCTCGATCTGCAAGTGCATCTCACGACGAACGTGACTGATAGCATTCCAAGATTTAGATCTAGATGTATCAAACAAAAAAGGAAGACGGTGATTTTGCGAGTTTCGGGCCGAGATTAACTCATAGCTGTATCTACCCGTTACATAGCAACGGGATACTCAGTCTTGTGCGGAGAAGTTCCTCGGGATCGTCCCATCTCTTTTATCTTTGGTCGTACCCTTCACTAGCTGAGTAATGACTAGTTGATCTATCAGACGTACAGTATGAGAGCTTCGAAGTGCGCAGCAAGATAGGTGAAATCTATCTCAGCTCGGAAATAGAGATGACTCTCCAAACCCCACCACACCTTTGCGCACGTATCAAACCTCCAAAGCTGAGGTTCAAGGAGCTGAGCTCCTTGTTCTCATTCCCGAAGAACCATCAAATCTACCTCGTGCGAAGGATAAAAACTTGGGTTAGTGGACTCGTCAGAAATCCGGAGTACAGAGCACAGCATCTAGGTAGCGCAGCCTTGTGCTCCCTCCTCCTATCCCACTCGTTCTCCCTACGGGCTTCTATTCTTGTTACCTGTGTTTCGGAAGGGTACTCGATCTCGGTATCCTCGAGTGGAAAGTGAGATGTGACATGGACATCGAAGCTGAGATCGAAACTGGAAGGTCTCAGCTGGAGGTTCATTGGTTCAAGTTTGAGGAATCATCACGTCAGGTAACTCATGATTGCGATCCTGGAGAATTAAAAGCTCGCTGATGGTACGATGAGCTGTCGCTCGCACCTTCTCATTGCTTTCACCAGATGTTTATTTCGCAGAGAGGAAGGGCAACTCTAAGCGGATTTAGGTGAGAGGTAGAAGAGTTGTTACCATTATGATACCGTTCTCCTTCGGTGCAAGCCGCGAGACTCTCGACCAGATTGTCATCTGATAGCCTAGGAAAGCCCAGCTCCTCGAACTACACCGGATCCTGTATGCGCAGTCGGGACCGATAACTTGCATTAGAAGTCTTGAGGAAGACACGCTGATTGGCTTGGGCTGTATCCAGCATACTTTGTACGCCGCTTCACCGCTGTGCCGTCTCTAATGTTCTACCGCTTATAAGTCTATGTATGCTTCCGGCTGACTCTGTTAGGAGTCGGGACTCGGTTGGCGCTAATTGGAATCTGGAAGTGGAATGTGAAGTGTGGTGATGCAGGACTTGATACGTAAGGTCTACAAGACAAGATCCACAGAATCACAACTCATCTGAGTGTACTCTGAGAACCGATGAACCGGCCTTACGCCATTGCGATCAAGATCCAGCTTGAAAAATGAGCTCTGCGATGGAGGTAGTGTTTCATTGTTCTTTGTCTGTGCTGCTTCTCGCGCTTTGTCTTGCTGCATTCGACTTATTGTACGAGCTGTTCAAAATGATAACTGTGTATGTTTCGCAGGTATGCTTAGAATTATCTCGATGGCAGATTCGCAACTCATTGCCAGAAGATAATTGACAAGAAGTGATTTTGCAGGAAGGGAAGACAGAGTATCGAATTCAATCGAGATTAACAACAGAGGGCCTGTCTTCATTCCACAACCTCATTTCCCCGTATCTGGGTCCTGCTTTCGGCCCTTCTTTCATTCAACGGCCAGTCTTTCAACTTACCTTTTTTGTACCCTTCCCTTTTGAGATCACTACAGTACGCATTCCCGGGTTTCCCTCGCTCTCAAAGCGGGTACCTGCTTTCACTACGGGGATTCGGCTTCTAGAACGGCACGCCGCATTGCGTTTACCACATACCGCTGAACCAAGACGGTATTCTGTGATACAAACGATCTGCATTTACATGATCATTTGATTCAGTGGACCACCAGATCCATTCTACAGATCGGTGGAGAAGTAAGGGATTGAGGGTAGAGCTGTATGCCCTTACTCGGTGATCGCAGTCTACAAATGCACTATGTAGTTAAAGCTTGCAATTACAAACTTTGCAAGCCTTTCCGATATTTTAGAAACAAAAGATGGACAAGCGTGCTTCCCGCTTAGGTACTTGAAGGACGATGACAGTAGTATGGCAACGGATCGTGTGGTGTGACTTTGTATCCATTATTGTGATCGCTTTATAGGTCGAGAAACTATTTCTATTGCTACCACGATGTATGTTCGTTATCGATACAGTGCTGGTGGCAGTCGAATATGCTGCGGTGAATCTTAGCTGGAAGGATAGATTTTTGGCTCGTTCATCAAGGAGAGGCACGGGTTTTAGACGGAGACAGAGTTGGAGGAAATGTAGATTGACATGTCAATGAGTGGAAGATTGACAGGAGGCGTTTTAGTGTTGGCTCTTGATTGTTGTCAGAATAATACTATATGCTAACGATCTTCGAGAGTAAAGGAACGATGTGATTTTCGACAATAACTAGTGTTTCTTCTCAATCACTCCTACAAGTGTTTTTTTTTCCATAACTCAAAGGTTGTAATGAAAGACAGAAATGACTTTAGTGTATAATGACCGGGAATCTCTTAAGGAGAGGAGCCAGGCGATGCAGACTGTTCCCTTGAAAGGCTGGTTTCGGCTGGATCGAAGAATTCGGGATACGAAGAAGTCTGAACAAGCTCGAAGACGTCTTGCAGAACGCAATGGAATACAAATAAGGGATGCCCATACCCTTGTGAAGTGTTGTCTCATTCAAGATCAGGCTAAGAATCGTGCGGAAGTATAAATGCTTGACCTCAGGAAGGATCGAATTGTTTTCGGTAGATTCACGAACGAAAGTTATCTTGACAGGCTGAGGCTGGGACTGCATTTGACAGTACCTCAGTATATCTAACTCTTTGTGTCGAAGACATGATACCGGTAATAGTTGACTAAACAGAGCGTCTTACCGATATTCGTAGATAAGAATTCGTACATCTTTGAAGTCATTTTCATTCAGTCTGGCCAGACTCATCTCACACGGAAGATCTTACCTTCTGGACAGTTAACGTTAACGCGCTAGCTACGACATTGCCTCTGTTGACATTGGGTTATTGTGACTGCTCCTGATACTCTAGCTAAAATCTATTCCTTTTTATACTAGTCGCTCGTGGGTTGGATCAAGAAAGGGAGAAGATGTCTCTGTCATATTGCTATGCGAGGTCGGACACATTTATGGACGAGCGCATGAGCGAGTAAGATTTGGCTACCGTGATGTTTATTGTCCTGAAGTATGAAACGAGACAGCCTGTGTAATCCCGCAGTAATGAAATGGGCACGTTTTTTCGAGATTAGATATGCAGCCCCTTGGCTAGCAGTTGGGAGGACAATTAGATAGGCTTGATTGATTCCATCCTCTTGCTTTATATGACGGCTAATGCTCGTCGTGCTTACTGATACGTGAGACTATTCACAATCACTCAAAAGGAAGGCTCGTACCTCTTGAACGGAGGTGGAATGGTTGAACAATACCGCTTAGCGACTCTTGTTCGAGCAAGTAGGACAATTAGGTTTGAGTATATAAACACATCTTCCGCAGACATATAGTACATACAAAGTAACTTAGCAGATGAGATGCTGAAAGCGTACCGGGGAGATAATTTGGCCGCCTCTCGCTTGCCGAATTTTGTTGAAGTTACAAGTTTTACCTAATATCGTTTACTCCGATTGCCAAAGACGGAAATCTGCCTCTCAATACAGCTTGCTGGATTCCAGTGAGTGCTGAACAGGGAACGTGACAGCGACAGTGATAGGGACAACTTGACAGTATTGACATTGTTGACAGTTGTGATGGCACTTGGGCATGTAAGGGCATGTAAGTCCCTCGCTTTTTCCCAATGTGTCCTTCTAATCTTCGCCAAAAAGCTGGACGATATCTACTGCTTTCTCAGCCGTCCCAGTAAGATTTTCGAGGTTGATGGGGAGTTCAACCACAGCACGCGCCTTTCATGCCAACGTGGCTTCGAATTTCGTCTTTAAACTAACTTCCTGGATCGATGTAGAAATCAATAGGGACACCGTCGGTCTCGAAGGGTAGATCCAGGCTCCTCTTCACATGCTCCGAGTCTGCAGCAGTGTAGGGGTAGAACCAGATAAATATCGACAAGAAAAGTCATGGCAAGTGATAAAGCTTTGAAGATCTTCTTTTCTACTAGGTTCTCCGTCTCCCCGAAGACCAAAATGATTCTCTAGTCACAAAGAGGACGGGTATAATGGGGTGGTGATTGCTCACGAGAAGAGGCTCTTAGTGGAGGGCTCCCTCCCCAGCACTTGATTCGATAACCATTTCCACAAATCAGAAGCATGAATACAAATGCTCACGTACGCAAAGGATGACATAACCATTTGGAGTGGTCAGAAGCATTGATGGATGCGGATTTGTCTGGTCGGAAATATTCCTGGTATGAAAAGTTGTTTGGCGAGAAAGAAGATGATTTAATGGGCTACATGGGCTACATGGAATGTTGGGGCTGAATTATTCTCTTAGAGCTCGCTGTATAGTTATCGATTGAAGACGGAACGTAGAAGTAAGGAAAATGGATATACTCGGATAGCGGCAGATGGGAGAATGGTAGCTAAGAATGAAATAGTATCTGCCGTTGCTGATGGTTTTATAATTCTCACCTAGATGGCGTCATAATTTTACGAATATAGATTCACATCATCTTGGTTTTGATAGCAGATCAGATGAGGTATCTGAAGTCGAGTGACACTTCCCGAATCACTAAACTCACAAAAAGGCATTGAAGTCTAACCGTTATCCTGTCTGCTGGTAATGGGCGGAACATCAGGGTGGACAAGATAGCTTGAGTAATCGCCGACCTGAGTAGTAAAATCCATGTTGGTATGTTTTACCCTTAAAACACAGAAACTAGTGACTAATTGTTCTTTCAAACAAACTTGTAGAGGTTTATTTTTGAGTCTATATTAATTCCAGTCCTCAATATACTTGCTGACTTTGAAGATTTGCTAAAATCAGCTCGACCTCCTCATAAGCACTTTCCAGGATATGTTCAGGCCTATACTGAGCCTTTCAACCAATCTTGGTTCGATGATCAGGAGTGAATGTGCACCCCGAAACGCGTATTAGCAAACATTCAAGGGAAGAACCGGGCACTCACGATCAGCCAACGTGAACAACCACATTTTCTGTCGCACATCCGATCCCACCAGCCATTTTTTCAAGTTGGGCATCCGTGGCCAAGACAGCAGTTGCATCTTTTATAACATTCCTCTTTGCCAGAGCTAAAGCCATCGCTGAGCATATCTCATCCCATGCAACGCTGCCCGGCGAAGTTAGGAAGTAGCCTGCTTTCCCAGAGCCGATTCTCAACACTGCATCAAGTCGCTAGCGATCTAGCCACGTGAACTAAGCACAGGCGATGTTGAGTATCGCTGCAGCAGATTGAGCAATCCTGAATGAATTCTACTCTATCCACTGCGGGGTGTTCCAGAAGTAGAGCGCGCTGCTTGTATCTCCAGACAACTCGGATGAGTTAAGAAGGCCGAGATCAAAGTCCGACTGTGCTAGGAAGTTTTGCATCGTTGGCTCAAGAAACGCCATCTCAGTGGTGAATCCTCCTGGTGCATTCCTCAGAGACGTATTCATCCCACTTCCAAACGCAGTCGGAAGGTCTCCATTCGCTGCTGTTGGAGAAACGGCAGAATCCGAGGTCCCAAGTTTTGCCGGGTCTTCATTGTTGTTATCTGGATTCCGACTTGCCTTATAGATTCCGAGACTAAGCTTGACTTCTTCCAGGTTCTTCGAGAATTCAGCAGCAGTCAGATTACCATCTTCAGCCATACATCGGAGGATTTGACCAGCTGTTTCGAAAGCTTCCATGTCGACTGTGGCAGTGTCGGGAGAAATCAGGCTTGACATCAACAAGACCATTGCCGAAGAAAAGAGGTACTGAACGTTGAAATAACCAAAGATAGGTAGCGCTCCACTTGTCCACTGATGGATTATCAGCGAGTGTGTATGCTTGGCGGCGTGGATGCAAGCTTGTTTGACGAGTCAGCAGCGATTTAGCGACGAATTAGATGGGAGAAGCGGAAGATCTTACCTTCCGCTAGGGTCAAAGCTGCCTGGGAGACACCATCTCGACTTCCTTCTTTGTCCGCAGTATGATTGCTCATTTGAGTCAGAACTCGAAGGAGCATGGGTCGAGTAGTAAGAATGACAATCTAGTAATTTAGTATGTTGCCCAAGTGTTGAGATTAGACCTGCTTACTTGATTAAAGGATAGGTGTAAAGAGACTATGTATTTGGGATTGATCAAACCAGATTCCTCGGAATTGAGCCTCAAATGTTCTGGCAGTGTCTCCACCCATGCCTTCAATGACTTCAAGAGCTGTTGAACACGTTGGAGAAATGTCTCTTTGTACTTCTTCCTACTATAGGTCTTGGTTATAGCCTCTCCAGCAATCTTAGCAAGGTTTATACTAGCTGTCGCATATTCAGTATCAGGAAATTGGGCATCGTGAAGCTCCTTAGGCGAAATTGTGGTCGGCATGTTGACGTGGATATCTTCATCGAGAATGGAATTTGGGATACCCATCTTGGACCCCCACATTCGATCAAAGATGTATATAGTCCACCAGATTCGCACTCTGTGCTCTCGTTCAACTGGATCAACAATTTGCGACGCTCCTATGTTGTGGTTCATCCCGATTACGAGCGCATGTCGCATCGCACTACCGATCAAGAGGAAAGCATGGTGACGTCTATTCAGGGAGTACGAAAACAGCGACTGTAATTAGTGTCAGCTCATACGAAGTAATCAAAAAGAAATAATGATTTACAAGTAGTAACAGGTTCTCAATATGAGTGATTGTAGGTCTCTCCGGAAGGATCTGAATGAGAGCAAGTGATTTCGCATAGTAATTGACACCAGGAACTTGCCCTCTAGATGAGAAAGACCTCGTGGAGTACACTTCTCCGAGGGCAAATAGCGTGAAGAACTTGCATTTGTTCACTGGAGAATCGAAATTTCGCATATCGTATGTGTCTTTCAAAGCTTTGAAGGTAGATTCACGGCACATCATATGGTATACTCTGCCTGCCTGATGAAAAGCAACTTTCAGGAGAAGAGTTGCATGCGTAAAGCTCGGCCACTGGACATCGTCCTTGCTTAGCTCTGAAAGTGCTTCTTCTGACATATACTGTGTACGAGGTATATGCGCCGCCGCGGCATTTCCGGTCAAGAAGCGACGTAGGCGAGTAGCAAATGCGGTGCAAGCGGCCTCACCAAGATATATTGGAGCGCCGATAGGGTCATGTCTCTGAAACCAGGCTTGCTCACCCACAATTGGATTTCTTCGTGACTGATCTGGATCTGCATTGTCTTCAACTCTCCTGTGGTCGATATCGGGAGGCGCATCACGTGAAGGAGAGTCAGATCGGCCCTTCAACCGCTCGTTCTCTGCTAATAATTGATCGATATAGCTTCAACATCACAAAAGTCAGTCCCTCGCTTCGGAAAGCATGTAGTATATCCACTATTACCTTTGGCTGACGGTAATCTTCCGATCACGTGCTTGGTATTGGCAATCATTTTGGAAGCCACTCGCGAAGCACTTTGCACACGGCTGTTCTCCAGAGCACTTGATCTTTTGGGTATGGCATCTTTGGCAACTGTGGCAAAGATCAGTGCAATACATGAGATCTCTGATATCTGTACTTACGCCACCTTTTTTCGGGGCCGTTTTGCAGGCGGCAGCGATGACAGATCTTCGCTCACTTCTGAAGATGGCGCTCTTTTGTCGGCCATTATAGAAATTGACTACGAGACGCTTACAGCCGCCAGCCTATACTAACCAAATGCCTGACATTGGTGAAGGGTGCTGTAAGATGCAAGGGCGTTGAACTTGATGTCCGGTGAAATTTTCGTTCTCCCGATTCTCGCTTACATTGTTTTGGCGTCTCGGCATCTTTCCCCGAGTCATGTGTTGCTGCCGTGTTGACCTGTAGGTATCTTTGGCATCGGATACTGAGCTAAGACAAACAAGAGGTCTCATTCCTCCTGAGTATTTACACGTGGGAACACCAGAGAGAGGCCATAGAAATAATCCCCTACGACCAGCCAACCACTCAAAGTCAATTCCAATATAAGACACGTGATAATCTAGCTCAATTGAAATTCGTGTGTGAACATCTCAGAACGACCTCTTGGTTGAATAAACCCCGATAAACATTTCAGCATAATCCTTCGTGTTCCGTTCAGTATCACAATTTAAGTATTTTCGATTCAAGTATTTCCAATTGCCTCTTCCGGGAATTCGTTTGAGGACTACAGATTCCGCCCCAAAACAAGGGTGGGTAAGGTATGTATGTATGTAGTGTTTTACCTCAACTCTGCTGACGCTACCATGAACACTCTGACATATTAATAAGCTTGGAAGGAGGCTCTTGGGGAACAAAAAAATTGTTCGGATGGAGGCTTTGGGCGTTTATGCTCATTTACAGCTGCGAGGTGCGATACCAGGAGATGAAGCTTACCGTAGATCAAAGCAATAGTTGCGCCCCGATCATCGGATTACCTACGTGAAGAAATCTATTAGGAGCTTGCACAGATGTCAGAAATGTGCTGAGCGCTGACACAGAGCTTGGGAGGAAGCCGATCCTCAACTCTGTAACTTATTAATACAAAGGGGTTGGAAAGGAGAGGTGTGAGACATCGTAAACCATCAAGGAAACGATGAGATATACGAAAAAAGTGATCGATCTGTATCATGATCAGGTCAGGGGACGATAAAAGCTAACAAGCCTGACGTGAACTGCAATAGACAGGTTTTTGTATGAAGAATACTGTACGAAGAACTGACAACACAATTGAAACTAGCACAGAGGGAATTGACGGTATTGATTCCGCAGCAGTAGATGAAAAGATCTCTTGAAGAAAACAGACAGAGTCTAAAATGGAGTGGCGGATACTTGTGCAAACTTTGGCGGCTTTCTCTCTCTCTAGGGAGAAACCCGTATAATCGTGCCGTAGAGATATCCACCAGCCCTTCGGTTGGGAGTCATTCTTCAAGTGAACCACATTACCCCCAACGCCGTGAACCGAGGAAGTGCTCTTGGCACGGTTCAAAAGAGAGGGGCTGGTGTCTAACATTCCGCACGACTTTCAGTCATATCCGAAATGTTCATACTTCGGAGTACCACTCTTTTTTGATGAGTTGCTGCATTTCTACTCATCCTTTTGGATGCCAAACTCGCGATAGTCACGTGAGTACTGCAAACGTCCGAGACAACCAATCTCTTATCGCACATCATGACGCCGTAAATTTCTCCCATTGCACGTCGCAATGTAAAGCCTCGTCATACCTGCAAGTATCCGCTTTCCATCAATCCTACTCAGGTATAATTTCCGTGGCCCCATTCAGGATCTTGGGAGGAAGTCAAATTGATTGAAATGTAGTCAGTCGGGAGACCGGGATTGCAAATCTTGGGAGATCGCGGCGATCAATTAGATTGAATCTCCGACTGTAAATGAGATTTTCTCAAGGAATCCATCTTGAGAAACTTTCGAATTGTGATGTTTCCATACCTTCCTGTTGCGGCTCTCTTTTTCTGGAGTGCTGACTGCAAGGCCGTAAAGGATTGAGATTAATAGAAAGCAAAGGGCAGGTGCAGAAAGCGAAGAGTTTTGGAGATCAGACGGTTAGTGTTTGATCATGCTCGTTTGTTAGATACTTCGGGGGCACAGCCACTCTCCACTAAGCGCTCACGCCTTCTTGCATACAGGAACAAATAGCCTGAAAGCTTCAGAGTATGGAAAGAACGACTGCCTCGATCAAGCATTTGCTGATGTGAGAAGTATTCCGATCCAGGAGGATGATTGCATATGGAATAAGAGTATTACAAGAAAGTATGCTATGTTTGAAACATGCGAACATATCGTAATAGAACTGTTCATCTCATCTCATCTCCTGCTCCCAAGCTCCCAAGATCTTACTTGCCGATGCAAACGCAAACAACAGATGAGACGCAGAGATGCATCTAAATCCCTATTCATCCTTGAACTGGCAGAGTTGTTTCCCATCCTATCACAAGTTTCCAACCCTTCGGATGAAATAAAGATAAAAGTTACCTGGGAACCTGGCTCGCCTGGTCAAGCACACATGCCACTTGCCACTTGTCAAACTTCTGAATGCCAAACGAAACAACCCCTTGGCCCACCCACGCACAAGTCCCCAATCAGGCAAATTGGAAGAGCTGGGATGCACAAAGCTGCACAAGTCCGACGGTGGTGCTGGGCGCTGTCATTGGATGATCTGACATCTTTGACGTCTCTTGACTTGGCGCTTGGCGCTGCGCGTTTCAGCTTGACGCTGAGACCTGGCAAACAGCACCACCACTGGCAGACCATACATGCCGTGCTGGAATGCTGTGAAGCTCTATTAACCGCTCGTAAAATTGAGCTGTCCTACCAGCTTGCATATCTCTCGTCTTCGCAATGGCGCATACTCAGAGCTCCCCTGACCCAGGAAAAGATGCCTCTCTCGTGCGATCCTGCAATGTATATATTTATTTTGGTAGTTCTTGAAAATGATACTGGAGCGGCGGAGGCGGGCACCAACCGAAGAGACCCTGACCATTTGCCCCAGCGCCACCAAAGCGCCCCCAGCAGCAAGCCGAGCCCCTAAATTCCATGATCAGCGTCAGCCGTCTCATCTCTCTGATTGGAAGGCATAACCTCGTCTTCGTCCTCGTCTGTACTATTCCTGGGCGATCAGGAGCAGGAGGATCATGCCCTGCCCCTTGAATATCCCAATGATAGGGTAGCCCTCAGCATGACAGCCGTAAGAGTGGTCATGATTCATGCTGGCAGGCATGTCACGGCCACGGAGCACTGCCTTGGCAGGTACAGGTCATCTTCGAACGGTCGTGGAAGTGGAAGCGGATGGTTGGTTGCTGGGATCCTATAGGGATGAATGGATGGATGGATGGGTGGATGATCGTGAGTGGGCTATGCCTCTCCTTCTTTTGTACTTCCTCTTGCTCTGTCCTCTTTCTCCTCTTTCCTCCTGCACCTCACCGTCGCCAGACCCAACTTCACGTTCATTCATTCCTTACTTCATTCCTTTGAGTGCTGTCCGTCCGATTTGTCCTGTACGCATCCGCCTTCTTTTCCACAACGACTTCAACCCTCTATACACTCCTTAGACTTTACCGACACACTTAGGTATCTCCTGTTAGTCTGTGGCCTGGTACACGACAATTCTCCTGTACCATTTCGACTCTGATCTTGGACTTCGCTTGCGTTTGGACAGGGAATCTGACTTGGAACTCAAACGACGACAACGACTATTGTATCTGGATACCAAAGGAACACTGCAAAGAAATCGCATCGCCTATTTCTAGACGGAAGAAGCAATCAATGCTCAAAGAAAAAGAAAATTGAAACGTACTGGGACTGCATCGGGATTACTTTGCGACAACTAGCTATCAGATATCTGATCTTGGCAAAAAGTTGCAATTGGGAAATTTGGACGACATTTGATCTCGAGAAACGTGATCACAGTTTTCATCACTCGAGTCGACGTCATTTGGAATTGGCCTCCCGTCAGGCAACCTTATCGTTATCTCGAAAGGTGAAGGTATCGTGGTTGATCAGGTAGCCTCGTCGTCGCTAGCGAGGATATAAACACAACCCACGCATCGCCAATTTCGAAATTTCTTCCTTATCAACAACTACCACTCGAGCAAGGTTCTTGATCTTCACCGCAACACAACACTCTCTCAATCTCCACGGCAGATTGACTTCAATTCTTGTCAATACTCTTCAGTCTCTTCGAGACCAATTTCGTTTCCGCTATCAAAATGCGTCTTCTTAGTAGCGCTACGACCTTGATGGTCGCTGTTCTGAGCACCCTCCTCATGCTTCAAGTCTCTGCCTTTTGGCGTATGCCTTGTCGCGGACGTACTGCTGCCGCTCGTATCGATCCACTGGTCACCAATGGCTCCATTGCTGAGCATGTTCATGCAATTCATGGTTCAGGTGGTAAGTGTCCCTTCTTGTTCGGGATCCTTCCTTCGAGCACCACTACTCTGCGAGATTATTATATAAAGGTTTCTTATCATCCTCGAATAATCATAGAAGCCTTTGGCCCTTCATGACGCGTTTTGTTTCGAAGCTGGAAGCTGACAACCTCATTCTAGGCCTCAGCATCACCGCTGGGTACGAAGAACTTCGTGATTCTGACTGTACCAGCTGTCAAGTGAAGGAGGACAAGTCGGCGTATTGGCATCCAGCTCTCTACTTCAAGGCTGCTGACGGCAAGTTCTCGATGGTCGAGCAGGTCGGTGGTATGCTTGCGTAGGTTCCCCATCTAAATCCTTTGTTTACTTTGACTCCTGAGCCCTTGCACTCGTATCCCCAGTCTTCACGCGTCTACTGTACCGCTTGAGCATCACTGTCATATCATTCCCTCTCTCCTAGAGGTTTCTATCGTCTCATATCTCGACTTCAACTTGTGGATGGTGTTGATGGTATTCTTGACGTCATTTGTTTACTTTCCCATTCCGTTATGGAAGATCCCCGCTTCATCATCACCTCTATCTGCCTGAATATACACTGATACTATATACAGATACTACCTCATGGTTCCAAATGCAAACAACCCTAAGATCACCGCATTCCCCGCTGGCTTTGAGATGATTGCAGGCGACACCAACCAGCGCAATTTCACATACCCAGTTCCCGATGTTGAGAAGTCGCTCTGGTTCGGTGAATTAGCCGAGCAGCCATTCCTCCGTCAAGCCGCCATCGGATACAACTGTCTCAACTATGGCAAAACCCCTGAAGGCACTCTCACCCGCCATTTTCTACCCGATAAGGCCTACATGGATGCCAACTGCGCTGATGGAGTCCGATTTGAGCTCCACTTTCCTTCCTGCTGGAACGGTAAGGACCGCACCTCACATGACAAGAAGTCCCATGTTGCCTACCCTGGCCAGGTTATGACTGGAGAGTGTCCCAAGGACTTCCCAGTCCGTCTTCCAAGCTTGATGTATGAGACCATCTGGGCCACCAATGCTTTCATTGGCAAGCCCGGACAATTCATCATTTCCAATGAAGATCCTACTGGTATGTCTATCACATCCTACCTTTCTCTTCGACCCGACCCCTAGAAATCACCTTCCATGCCTAATCAACCACGTGTCCAAACACTGACCCTCTGACTAACAAACATTCAGGCTACGGGTATCATGGTGATTTTATGATGGGCTGGGATGAGGGCTTCCTCCAGAACGCTGTCAACACCTGCACTAATCCTTCCGGCAAGATTGAGGACTGTCCCCTCTTCACTATCCAACCTGAGCAAGTCGGCTGCAAACTCGATCTTCCTCCCGCCATCGCAGAGGAGAAAGTTCTTAAAGACCTGTCCGAAATCCCCGGTAACCCTGTCATCGCAGCTGGTCCAGCCTACGCTGGGGGTGCCGCTGCAGGCGAGCCAATGCCTATCAACACTGGCGGAATAGTCGGTACTGCTGTCGTGCCTACTGTATCCTACACTCCTGGCTCAAGTCTTGCCTCGACCGATACCTTCGTTCCAGGAGGCATCTTCGCACAAAAGGTTACCAACATCCCACCTCCGCCTGCCGCCCCTGCCACACCAACCCCAGCTGCTAATGCAGTGAACATCGCCGTTGCGCCTCCCGTCCCAGCCACTACCCTCACCACCTCATCTACACCTACCTCAACTCCAACCCCCACAGTTGCACCAACCAACACCAAGGATGGGGACATCTTCTCAACCCAATACATCACCCGTACAGGATCTGATGGTGTTGTTATCGTCGATGTTATCCTCTGGGAGCTAGACGTGGTGACCGTTACCGACACAGGCGCTCAAGCAACCAAGACCATGCAGGCTCGTGCGCAGATGAAGAAGCGACACCTCCATGCTCATCGTCGTGGTGTACACATTTAAGTGTCACAACATGATTCATGACATGACTTGGGGGAGCGATGGATATGGTGATTTGATTTGATACCCTGGCACTTATTCTTGTTTCTATTTCTTGATTTTCTTGAGGAAGGGATCCCCGAGCAGGCCAAGAGACAGGCACTTACTGTAGCTGCAGAATTAGACTAGTAAAAATATTAAGACTTTCAAGCTGCAGAAAGCCGAGATCGATACAATTGAATAATGGAGCGATATTAGCCTCAATAAAGAGGTCTCGCAGGTGAATACTAAAAGTGTAGAGGGACGGAAGATTTGAGGCAGAACAAAGTTCACCATAACCTCAGCTTGAAAGCCTCTTCGTCTCGATTTCACCAGGAAAAGCTTAACTAAAGAGAGTAACTGGTGAGTATCACCAAAAGAACACGAAGAAAAACTGCCACCTCGAGGGTGGTAACGTCACCGCATCTGTTTGGGACACCGCATAGAAAGTAACTAGTAAAGGCCTGCGACTAGCAGAAGTTAATTGAACATGTTCTTTGAACATGAAATGCGAGATTCCCAAATACAATATGTGACCATTGGTGGTGACCTTACTTACGAGGAGTTGATGACTGATGATTTCGACACCGTTGGTCAGTTGACAATCCTCGAAACTTCGACAACATTGGAAGCTTTAGCAACTTTCCTAGACTTCGACAACTTTGACAGTTTTGGCGACTTCGGTAACTCCCTCTGACAAGGGTATAAACTCATGACGACAGGAGGACTTTTACCTGCCCGATTGCAATTGGTCGATAGTTCTATAAAAAATGAGATCACTCTCGAAACATATCCTGAGAGACTGGTGACTGTGTCTATATAGTAGGCAATCTCAATGACTTCCAATCAGCTTGCTTGCTTGCTTCATAAGTAACCCAGGACAGCTCTCTGAAGATATTTGCTAGAGGCGAAGGTCAGAAGGTAAGCTAAGGTAAGGTAAAACGATGAAACGAGTTTTCGAGTCAAGAGACGAGGATCACTTCTTCTGGAGACTAGCGCTCAAATCCCGTCTTTTGGGAGATTTGCAATTATTGATCCTTAATCGTTGATCGTTAATCATTTGTCACAGGTCTCCAGAGTATACTGCGGATCTCTGGTCCGGATTCTGCGTGTGTAGAATACACTTGTCTTCCTGTCAGTGTGGCTCCGATAGCTTTCAGAGACTGTGGATTGTAGTAAAGAGTCATACACCGATACATTGCCAAGCTTAATCAGGAAAGGGGAAGTCAGATGCAGGACCGCGCCTGAATCTAGAGAGTTGTTGACGGCAGCAGACTACCCTTGAGGGAATGTTTGTGCTGGTGCATGTTGATAGATGGTCGATTGTATGCTTGTGAGCCAAGGACAGAGATGAGAAGACGAATCTATATACATTATACGCCGCCGTTTACACTCAGTTGGGGTTCTGATGTACTGCAATGACTTCGCTCAGGAATTGTCTCCTGCAGGATGAGAGTTATGTCTTCGTGAATACCGAGCCATTTTCTCCAGCTCTGTCTGTCGCATCGAAGAAACAATACGAAAAGAGAAGTAAGAATTGGTGCTCTCCATCAGCGTGAAGATAGGCACACAGGGATCGGTGAGATGTTGTTTTATATATATACAACCAAGCGATGTTGGTCCTAAGCCCACCGTCCGATGCATGAAACGCTATAATATCTTACAAGTACATCTCATCTGACCGCCTCTTCAGCCTAGTCTCACTTGACCAGAGAACAGGCCAGTCCACCATACAGCATATCCTACGTACCAGCCCTCCAAGCCACAAACCCAAAGAAAGTGCTTCACTTCCTGACTACCTTTCTCCTCCCTCCCCCCTTAGCCATCCTCTCTTTCCTCCTCTCTAGTCTTCTTTCTAGTCTCCTCTGCTCCTCCGCCTCATCCTCAGCCTTGATCTCCGCCCTTCTCTTCTCCTCATACGCCGCATAATCCGTACTATTCTTCTTCCTATCACTATCCTCAGTCCTCTTCTGCATAGACTCCTTTGCCTTTCCTACAACACCCTGATACGTATCCTTCATCTCGCTCGTGAAATCGCTCGTCAACCTACTCACTACCCCTTGCTTCTTCTTCTGCTGGGTTTCGTCTGCAATAGGCGAGGCAGCACTAATAGGAGTCTGAACAGCAGGGCTCTGAAACCTGGAAGAAAGTTGGCTAGACGATAAGGGCGTGGGTGTGATACGGATATCAGATCTATAAGGACTTTTCGCCTTCGGCGCAATCTGTTTCGCGGGTGTGGTGCGGTTTAAGATCTGACCAGGGATGGGCGTCATGTTGAAGCGGTTCCGGAACCAGTCCTGACGAAACAAGGTAGCTTGGCCGAAAGAGAGCACGGAGGAGACGAAGAAGGAGAGTTGGACGGCGGCTGGGAGCCAGAATGTGAAGAGGAAGGACACTAGAGGCATGCCGTAGATCATGGCTTTGAAGATCTCGGGGGAGACGTTCATAGATCCTGTGTCACCTCCGCGCTGAGAGAATTAACTCGTACTCATACACGAATTTTGAACAGAGGTTGAAGCTAGAGATTTGGAAGGGGGGCTTTTTGGAGCAGGTAAGACTTACACGTAACACCCAATGCAGCACACCACTTGTAGCAATCGGCAAAATCCACACCGGATCCGGAATACTCAAATTATAAATCCACAAAAACCCGCCCGTCTCCAATCCCGGTACCGGTATTTTAGACATAGCTCTCAACAACACGAAAGTCCCATACCCAACAAAGACCTGCAATATCGGCACGGCGCTCTTCCACAACTTGATCCCCGCTCTCCTGTTGATCATCTGTATTTCACTTCTAATCTGCATCACAAGGGTGTTATCTTTATCCTTCCCCGCTTGCTGCATTTTTTCAGTGAGCGGTTTGGTGATAGGCATCACGGTTTGCATTTTCGCGGCATTGTCGGCGGCGTCCATGTAGGGTTTTAACATGAGGGCGCGTACGGCGATCACGGTCAAGGAAATAGATACCCACCAGGGCGTGCCGGCGTAGACGTGGATGTGCTCGAGCATATATTGCATGATGGATGTTGGGCCGTTGCCGAAATCGAGACCGAGTTCTTTGAGGTAGCCGATACGTTCAGGGATGTCGGAAATGTTGTCGTAGGCTAAGTCTGTGGCGCTGTCGAGGGAGGAGGAGAAACTCGAGGGGGCGCTATCTATTGTTGAAGCCGTGGGAGATGCTGCTGAGGAGGCGGCGGAGGAGGCTGCTTCAGTGGTGGAGGCGGCTTGGGTTGTGATCGTGGATGCTGGTAAGGGAGTCGTGGATGCAAAGCGTATAGAGGCGCCATTCCGTATTAATGTATTCGCCTGTGAGAAGCCAACGGTTTTATATGTAGAACCAGGAAGAGTTGCGCGGTGGTTGGAAAGGAGTCCATTGGCTTTGTGTTGTACTGGCGTGGAAGAGAACTATATATCGAATTAGCCATCGATTTTCCAGGGGTCAATAGAGGGAGATATACTTGTCTAGCTGTCAATACCTGTGGATGCCTTCTGCCAATTCCTATGGCCTGGCTGGACAGCCGAAGGCCTTTACTCGGAATCATTGTTGGTTGCTTATTGTGCTGATATTCAGTCAAGCACGCAAAATATTTTAGAGCCAGAGCTGGGGATGAGGCTCGATGTCGTGCATCCTTGCATAATTTGTACTAGCGTGCATTGAGCCGTCATGCTGGGAAAATGGTGGACATCTAGGTACTCAATAATTAAAAGTATTTTCAAATGGGAGTGATTAGGAGGTAGACGATGTGAAGTATTTCTGGTATCAGAGTTCGATAGCGGTGCTACTTAATTGGATGATATTGTCTATGGGTCTTCCAAAGTCAACAATCCTATGCACTAGAAGCTTTAAGCTGCCAACTTCTATTCTCAAGCATCCTGAGGTTCACAGCAAGTATGATTGTGATGCTCATCTTTATATTGCCTTCTATGGGCAAAGAGTGCCCCAACCAGGACTCATTTTGACTCCATACCTATATTTGTAATGTACAATCCCGAAACGCCTCGTGTGTGCATGCATGCAAAATGTGCTTGACTCCCTCACTCCAAACTCGTAAGATCATCCAAGTTGCCTTCCCTCCGCTTCCTCTCGAATGGATCATCTCTGATCTCAATTCCTGGTCCTACTGAATGTTTCGAACGGTTTCCTGGAAAGACCTGAAAGGGTGTCAGCCACGCCATGCCACCTTTTGAACACGCAACCATGTGCCAGTGCCAGTCACATCCGTAACAGTGTGCAATAATACAACTAAACGACCCAGAGATTCCTAGTACATGATGGAACAACAACGGCAGATATCAACATAAGAAACAAAGTCCATACCTTTGTGCCTCCCCATCCCAACCTAAACGCAGCCTCGTGAGCAAACAGCTCCCCAAATCCCAACATAAGCCCATTGATGAAAGGCAGAAGTAAATTAATCGCAGCTCCGCGAACCAAGCCCCACAACGACGGCGGACTGTACAGAATCAAGGGCGGAGAGTCTGTAGACAAGGGCGGAGAAGGCGAGAGGTCATCGTTGCCGGAATACTGTTCGGAGTCGGAGGGGATGGTCATTGATGACTCGGTGAGGGGGTTGATGTCGGTGAGGTCGGAAGACATGGCGGGCGAGAACAATGCCTGGCCGGTTCCAGATAGAGAGATATGAATCTGTGGGATGCGATCAATCTGAATCTGCAGTCGTAGTTGTACCTAGAGGAATGTCAAATGTTGATATTGAAGCTTTGGTACCTGAGCCTGAGGTACCTATTTGCGTTTGCAGCAATTGTCGTTCGGGAAAGCTAAGGTACCTACCTACCTAGGTAGGCAAGGTAATGGAAGCTTGGCTAAGGTAACAGCTCGGCTGCTCCATAGAAAGTGTCCCGGCCGGCGGGGTGACCACAGTGACGAGACCAAGAGGCTGCCTCTCGTTGGGTGGCCTCGCCTCAGCTCATCTTCACTGACAACAATTTAATCATTCACCATTGGAGCTTCGTTTCTTCTCTTGACAGACAAGAAAACAGCTGCTTTGGAAGAAACATCCAATTCCATATCACCACAACACTGCGATTATGGCAGACAACCAAGATCATGAGGAGCTCGTTGCTCGCTTTGTAGACCTCACTGGCGCCTCTGCATCAGATGTACGTTGAAGCTCCGAGCTCAAGACACTGGCTATGTGAAGCTAACAGAGATGCCCAGGCACAACAATACCTCTCTGCGAACCGATGGGACCTCTCTGGAGCGGCTGCCGAGTACTTCACAGCACTAGAAGAAGGCACAGCTGGAGCTGAAGGCGACGAAGAGAACGAAGCTCCTGAAGTACCTTACACCGGCCCACGAACTTTAGATGGCAGACCCGCACCGCAGTCCATCCCAAAAGTTGCCTCGAGCTCTGCTCCGCCAAAGAAGAAGGGGGGAATCGCTACTCTAGGCTCTATAAGCCAAAGTTCTGGTGGGGCTCATGCTGGTCACGGACATGACGATGATGATTCAGATGATGAGGATTTCGATCCCGAGGAGGAGCCTAGAGATTTGTTTGCTGGTGGAGAAAAATCTGGTTTAGCTGTGCAGGATCCATCTTCGAGCCGCAATGATCCCCGGAAGGTCGTGAAGGATATTCTGAAGAAGGCCGCACAGTATGCCACGTCTTACATACTTCACAAAAACGTTGCTAACTCTGCCCAGGAACTCAGGAAAACCACCAGGAGAACGAGCCGGCGAATCCTCCTCAGCGCCAAACCGATTTCGCGGCAGTGGTCAAACCCTCGGAGGTGACGATACTCCCTCCCAAGTTATCCCCGACCCACGCGCCGGCACAGCAGCAGA
>JACBAH010007329.1:0-26944 GCA_014282315.1 Neospermospora avenae | reverse complement strand
ATTCGACCCCACACAAGCGCCTCATCATAACCAAAATTTCAGTCCGATCCGCCCCAAAACATCTCCCTTTTCCCTTCGTCAACAACTTCGACTCGAAGGACTCCCCTCCTATTTTCGTCCACTACACATACCATACTTGTCTCCAACACTGGTCGATCCCACTAGACCGGCTCACTCTCACGGATCTGGTAAGTCCTATTCCTAGCCATAGTCGGGCTCTCTAGAAAGCTGTGCGGTGTAGTTGATTCAGTGGCTGCGGCACTTTTCACAATGTGGCAACCTCACCTCACCTCACCTCACGATCTCTCCTCTCCCTCATGAGAAAGGCAGCTTGAGCCATTTCCAGAAACATCTCTCTAACAGCATATCGCTCACAGACTCGTCGATCCATCGAATCTCTCTTCAGACAGCCTTTGGTCTTCTCAAAGGCAAAACTCTACACTACGGCTCCTCAAGCCGTCTCCCTCGTATCTGATCAAGATTACTCGCTACGTCCTAACAGACACATCATTAACACGCTACCTCCTCCTGCTGCTGCTGTCAACTAGACAACTTGAGCGACTTTTGTTCGATTCGTCGTACAATACCCCCGTTCCATCCCCAACTTCTCAGCTGCCGCATAGGACGGGTTTACAGGGCCTTCCTCTCGTAGAGGAAGAGTCAAGCCGACCTCGTCAGATCAGCGCCGGATCTGATCGATACCGACCTCCTTAATATACCCCTTCACCTCTCCAGTAAGTTTGCTTCGATTTTCACTTCTCAACTTGATCTGTTGAGAATGTTTGACGACTTACTTACTAACCATCTCGAAGCAGACCAACAACTACAAACAACCATTAAACTTCTTTGAGGATATGTCACCTTCCGCCATCACAACCCTTGAAACCCAAACCAGTCATACGAATATTCATTCGTACTACGAGAATTCAAAGAGTTCTTATGTTGAATTAGACGTCAATCATCATGGCGTGAACAATCCCAAGAAGCTCATCGGAGATGCTCTGAAGGAGCGAATTGAAAACATCGATCAAGATGCCTGCGAGGCCGGTGACGAAGATGCGTTCTTCGTCGCTGATCTCGGCGAGGTCTACAGACAGCACATGCGCTGGAAGTTGAACTTGCCCCGAGTCAAGCCGTTTTATGGTAAGCTGATTTCCTCCATGCCCTTGACATCAGATGCTGATTTCTCTAGCGGTGAAATGTAACCCTGATCAACGCATTATCGAACTTTTGGCAGCCCTTGGCACCGGCTTTGACTGTGCTTCCAAGGCCGAAATCGAACAAGTCCTCAAAGCTGAGGTCGATCCGAGCCGCATCATCTACGCCCAACCTTGCAAGACCAACTCATATGTCCGCTATGCCGCCAACCACAATGTCAAGCAAATGACTTTCGACAACGCAGATGAGCTGTACAAGATCAAGAAGCTTTTCCCTGGAGCTGAATTGTTCTTGCGTATCTCCACAGATGACTCTTCCAGCTTGTGCCGGTTGAGTCTCAAGTTTGGAGCTGCTATGGACTCCACCGATGGTCTATTGGCACTTGCAAAGGAGCTCGGCCTCAATGTTGTCGGAGTCAGCTTCCACGTTGGCTCTGGCGCTTCTGACCCCCTTGCGTACATGCGAGCCGTTCAGGATGCCCGTCTCGTCTTTGATCAAGGCGCTGCTCATGGCTTCTCATTTCACACCCTCGATATTGGTGGAGGATTCGTCAGCGAGACTTTCGAGGCCATGGCCAGCGTTCTCCGCGAAGCTTTGGATATTTACATGCCCAGCCACATCAACGTCATTGGAGAGCCCGGCCGCTACTATGTCTCCTCAGCATTCACACTAGCATGCCACATCATCGCCCGTCGTACTATCGAAGACCCCATCAGTCGCGAGAAGAGCTACATGATCTATCTCAACGATGGTCTCTACGGCAACTTCTCCAGCATCATGTTCGATCACCAAAACCCAACTGCTCAAGTTCTCCGCACTGGAGAGCGGACCTACTTCGACAACGTAGCTGCCCAAGACTCTGGCGACGGCACTGAATACTCGATCTGGGGCCCTACTTGTGACGGTATCGATCGCATCTCTGAGAGCATCCGCTTCGATCATACTCTCGATGTTGGTGATTGGCTTTACTTCGAAGAGATGGGCGCTTACACCAAGTGCTCTGCCACTCGTTTCAACGGCTTCACTGATGCTCACGAAGTTATCTACGTTGCTAGCGAGCCTGGTGCGCGAGCCTTGTTGGGCATGAATTAGGCTAGAAGTCATTGGATCGACTTACGATCTGACTTGGTACATACATGATGGGTGGTGCAGTGGCGTTTCATCTTCTGGATTTCGCTTGGTATAAATTTTTGCATGGGGATGAAGAGGGGAAGACACATCAAAAGTCTATAGATTCACATTCGTTCGGTCAGCTCCTATGGCCTGCTGTCACTCAGCTTAGATGAGAGATGGAGAATAAAACTGTTTTCTACTATCTTCAGACGTACATCAGAGATGACAGTGATTATATCCGGATGCTGTAGGCTTTAGAACGACATACAAATAGTAAACATTGTATCGCTATCGCATACGTTTCTAATCTGTCACTGGAGCTTTCTGTTGAATTCGCAGCCAATATGTGACAGCTGCTGTCAGATCACGATCGCGATCACATGATCGACTCTCTTCTTGTTTCCATATTTGAGTGTCTTTCTTGGCTGGATTTCAAAACTGCAAATTGAAATTTTAGTCGAGCAGCCAGGTGCACTGCACTCCTCTCGCTTACTGAACAGCTAGTCTGTAAACAAACTTGTCGCCTATCCATTTCACGCCTAAGGAAGCTACTATAGCTACATCTTCATAACGATCGGTTCATAAGATCAAATGCGTAAGGAAACCTGAAACTCTGGGGGAAGAGCCCTATTCCCAGTCTCCCATCATTGATCCTTGCAATTGCCAATCAAGGTCTGTGTCGAAGGTGCACTGAGCCAAGAATACCCAGAACTCACCTGTAAGGCTGCCTGGTGATGCAGCTTATTCGCCTCCTGATCAACTCTCTCGAGCTGAATTCGTGAGGAGATATTACGCTGGAATCGAGGTAGGCACTAGATGACTCACTAAACCGAGACTATTGGAAACGTGTTTGGTGTGTTCCGGAAATCAGTAACGCTCAATCAGCACTTATTATATGCGGCTCTAACGCCATAGACTGGACTTGCATAGACTATATCTCCTACAACAACAAGACTCGAGAGGATGTGTTTGGTTTCCCAACCCTCTTTTTCGGTACCACAATCTCACATATGGCTAGGCAGCGTGCTACAACTAGAAGGCCATCTAGAATGTATGGTATGGAGAAGGAGACTCTGCTAGATAAGTTGTGCGAGTATCGTAATAATGATGCCACAGATGCTAGAGACAAGATATATCCTCTTCTTAGCCTTCCAATGCGTGACAACAAGATTCCAATCAAGCCAGACTTTGCGAGGCCCTTTGCTGAGATATGTTGCGATGTCACCCGGACCATCCTACAGTAAACTATACTCAGGATCTTTCAGTTCTCAAAGTAATCCATAGTCACGAGAAGTCATAACACGGCGTTCCATCATGGGTTCCCGACTGGACACTCAAAAATCCAAGATTCGGCTTGCAACTTGACGGATTCCAGGCTTCTAAGGACCATATAATTCGCGGCCCGAGTACCGCCTTGTACAACTTGTCGGCCCTGCCTATATTCCCGGTATGATGGAATGAGAGATGGTTGATGAAGTCGAAAAGGGAATACCGAAGTTGTAACTTTGGGTTTTGTGTTATTTCGATTTAGCTAAAGCTACACACTCGTTAGTAACTTAGCTGTTTAGACAAACCAGCAACGAGTTCTCAGATCATTTAATAGCAGACTTCGTCGTATACCAATTTCTCAATCCTCGAGTGGGTCGGGTGGTAACGTTCATATATGTAGAAGTTGATCTGTAGCTGATCGGAATCGTTAGAGGTCGTCCTTTCAGAATGGAGTCGCATCCTACATATCTATGCAGTGTTATGGACCGATCACTAATCATAGGAGTGTAAGGTTTCCTCTGCAACTAAATTTCAGTGACTCTCCAGGCTGTCGTCATCACCAGACCCTTTCATCTCCGCTTTCAGCCAGCGAGGCAGCGAAAAAACCCAAAATTAAGTAAGCAAAAGCCATCAAGTTGCTGGATTTAATTGCACGTCGTATTTCCGAGGTCAAAGCAAAGGAATATCTATGACCATTCATCTGTGTTGCTATGGATTTGCTACAATCGGTCGACATTTGATGGCTCTATATGGTATCCAGCGACTGCGGCAACGGCTGCGCTGGCTCCTTACTTCTGAACAAAAGTTCATGTGGAAATAGCAAGAATATATTTCTCGAAATGCTCAAATGGAAAATCTTACATTACAAGAACCTAGGATACATGGTTGCCATCTGAGAATGGATATACACAGTCAACTTCTGGTTTCGTGGTTCGTGTTTCTCTTTGAGGAGAGATTCATGGCAACGATAGACAGTACACGACAGATGCAAAGTATTCAAGCTTAGAGAAGCACAATTGCGCCTACTTATGAGTGCGGATCACCACTTTTGTCATTGATTAGGTCGGTACAAGCATAGTCATATCCACCTGTGCCGTTGATTTTGGCACAGCGGTATCGAACAATTCAAGCCATAGTATTACGCAACACTGAGCAAGCAAACCACGATGGCAGAACTCCAGAATCAGTCATTCATCTCATCGTGCGCCAAGTACAGGTGGCATGATACCAGCAGCAGCCCCCGGACCTGTTGGCGCTCCACCACTGTAACAGTTCGGCTTATTCTTCTCAACAGTAGCTCTTGCATTCGAGTACCTGTTGAAGCAAGTTTGGATAACATCAGCCGTACTCATACCGTTCTCTACTATACCCGAGTCCATGACCTCAACCAAGAACATCTCAACTTTGTCGTATTCGTTCCAATCATTCCTGATACGACCGGGTAAACCAGAATTGTGCAGCAAGGCCACAAGACCAGCATTGACAGTATTGGCTGCGGCGAGGATAGTAATTGCTGTTCCATTCTTCTTGGACGAGGAACCCAATGCAGTCAACGCGGCACTGAGCAAGATTTGAAGAATGAGACATGTGTTGTATAGGGTGGATGTGAAGTAATATGAGAGTTGAGCTTTGCGGCGTTTCCGGATGGTGGATTTATATAAGCCTTCCGGAACGTGCTTGTGTATCCTTGTGCTGGATGTAGTTGTAGGTCGCTCGAAACGGGAAGGAGGGGCTCCAATTGCACGACGGACTTGGTTGAGTGCGTCTTGAGAGAGGATCGAGACACCTGGAGTGAGTTTGGAGGGTTGGTTTGAGATTGAAATAGAACCTTTGCCATTTTCGCTGACATGGGAATCCATTACTTTTTCTTCGAAGCGTGGTGATGAGGACATGGCCTTTCAGTCGCGTCTGGGATCTAGGTGAAAGATTGTGAGAAATATCTGGGAGGCCGAGAGAAGAGTTAGGTAGGAAGGTTAATAACTAATGGAGTTTAAAAGCAGCGGAACTCAAACGTTGGCAAGTATTTCTTATGTTCAAACAGCTTGTGTTTCAGGTAGGCGTTTTGATAAGGAAGTCACGCTCGAGAATAGGGAAATTTGGAAAATGGAAACAACGAATATGAAAAGTTCGAGACAACAAGCAAATGACCTATCTATAGCTCCTAGGGCTGACATCTTACCGCCTAAGTGCTTTGTAGGGTATAACACGCATGACAGGCTAGCAACCAAATGCAGAGTCCGAAGTCTCGGGTCGGAAGAGCAAGCCATTTCGATCATACATAGAATCCACAGTGGTCGAGCACCAATCATTGAAAATTGAATTTCCAGATAGTTGGTCAGAGACACGCTGATGCTATAAAAATCGATTAGTGATGGTACAAATGTTGTACAACATTCGGGTCCAGATTCAGCTGCATGCAGTCAACCCAAGGGTAGGTAGGAACTGGGTTGCGTCTCTAGTGGCTCGCTTAGAGAAACGAGGTCAGCGCCACGAAAACAGACGGCGAGTCAAGTTGGATGGAGTCTTCCATTCCACGGCTGAAATGTGTCGCGAAATCTCTGTCTTATGATCTAGCGACGCAATGCTTTGTATGGAGCTCTCAATGGTATCTGTTTTTACATTGAGACTTCAACTGAAGATATATTGTTCCTCCTGATAGATCTAAGGATCCGCTGGTACGAGGTTCGGACCTCCTATTGGTGTTCAGATTCAGATGCTAACCATATTATCAGATGTTCTCTATCTCGCAAAAGAATCCTGCTCCAATATAGGCACAACTGACTCTTTTATGGTGCCGGAAAGCGTCTTCTCGTCACCACTCCTCAGCCTCCTCGACGAGCTCCGTTGCAGATACTTGAAATAGCTCTCGCAACGCTAAACATTGCAAAGTCAAAGTCAGCCAAGGAAGATAACCACAGGATATCCCAAAACAGCGATCTCGAAACATCCTCTCAACCTGACGTCCACTAGTTCGCCTTCTGGCATGTTTTGACTTTAGAAAATTAGACAATGCAGCGGCAACCGAGTGTTGCTGACGCATTATCTACTCGCCCACCAAGAAACTCCACTGAAGTATAACGACACGAACCGGCCCTTGATGTACCCTCGACGAATAGCAACTCATATTTGAGCATCTTCGAGAACATCATTATGATTTTGGCAGGCCTCGCTCTATACCCGCCATCCCATTGCCAGTCCGTTTTGGCGATGAAATCTCTGGCTCCTTGGAGCACTTCATCGCTGTCTCGATAGCGAACGACAGCTGTGGCGGCAGCCTCCTATTCGAAAACATCTACAAAGGAAAGAAATTCAACGCCTCAGTACTTAAGGAAGACATCGAAGATGGCCTTTGCTTTCGTGGTCGGCAGGATATTCATAACTTTCACTCGATACGGCGCTTTCTCGTCATCTTCTTTATATTTCGAAGTGGTCGTATGCGTCAGTGATTATACCCTCGAAAAGGGCAGCTATGTATTCAATGTTGATGGTCCCCATCATTGTCAGAATTCTGAGATGCAAATGCGGGTGGTGAAGCTATAGTCTGAGGAAAGTCTGACTTGAGAAATGATATGAGGGACAACGGGCGGAAGAAAGACTCCTGAGACGTTTCTTTTGATATTCAATAACGAGAGGATGTAAGTAGTGATTGTCCTATGATTGATTAGCAAATATTATAAATCACGGTATCATGATGATTCACCGTTAAATTCTAAAAGAACCTCAAGGTGCTCCGTGACGTAGGGTTCTATAGGAACACTTTGAGCATGGTTCTCTATTCCCTAACCGAACAAAGATGAGCAGGGTCAAGTTGCAGTACAGAGGTATCAAACAGGGTATTTTATTCGTGGTCCGTATCATACCAACTTAATCTATTCTCCCTCTCGCTTCACGCCACAGTAATCCTCACAACAGAAGTTTCCAGCGTCTCCGTGTCAACCAACACCAATTCTCCCGTCTCCGCGAACTTAGGCACCGCAATAAGCCTAACAGTCTGGCCATCTGGGCCCTCGATTTCAGCAGTGTCAAATTTCGGCTGCGAGCCAACGAAGAAGAGATGTGGGCAGGAATCCATGACGAAAGGGTCGTCGTTTTGGAAAGGATAGCTCCCTACATAACATTATGATCAGAAACGTTGTCTCTTGATAACTCGGTAAGCCAGATCAGGGTTGGGGAACTTACATAATGTATCCGGTGCAGTAGGAGCAACACACCTCCACCTACACATCGCCTCTAACATGCCCAATCGGTCCTCACTCTCTACATACTTAAATACATCATCGACATTCTGTCCACCAGTACCTAAGACCTTCCAACCTTCAACCTCGCCATCCCAAGGGTTAGTCACGGTATCGAACCAGCCTGGCTGAGCTTCCTCTCCTGCTTTGGGTGGTATAGAAGCAAATGTTCTAGCTTGAGGGAACATTGCTGGATGGATAGGTTGTTGAGGTAAACTGACATTCGCAGGATCTGTATATCCCGGGATGAGCGTGATGGGTATACTGGGTAATAAGCTGGCGAGGAAATCATCGAGGTGTTTCGTCGGCGTGGGATTGTATGCGCTGCTATCATATCCGTATTTTTTCTGCGTTTTCCGAGTATTGCCAATCGTGTCGTGGGAAACAGCATCGTTGTCCAACGCTATGGAATTCCCTGCTATAATCAATCTACTTATCTGCGAAATGTTCTCCTGTGTTACGGGGTCCAGAGCTTCGCCGAGGAGGTACTCGACCAGTAAATTGATTTCCAGAGAGTGATCTGCATCTGTGCCCGAGAATCCTAGACCAGAAACAATGGCTATCTTCTTGCTGGGTGGCTTATCGACATCCATATCCGTATCAACGTCTGCTTTTCTTCTCGACTCTGGATCCTCGGTATGCCACCTCTCTGCCTGTGGTGGAAGATCCGGCACTTTAACATCCACGACCTCGAAATCTCCATTCGCGTTCTCTGTTCCCATTACAGCAACAATACAGCCTGTGACCAGCATTTCGTTTGCTAAAGGCGCGCCGACCAATCGTAATCTTCCAGAATTGTCTTCAAGCATAATGAGATCCTCTCCTGTTGGCGAGAGGTATTTCTGCCTCGGAGGCGGCGCTGATATCCAATGCTGTAACCAATTAATACTTTCGCCCCTCATTCTGCGCAGGATCAGCACTTACATCCTTCGAAATATCATCCAAAATATTAGGCTTCAGCGGCATCTCCATGTAAATCGTACCCGCGACCCAACACAGCTTTCCCTGTCTAACATCCAGCACCCTCTCCACCCTCTCGCAATCCTCGCCGGCGATATGGAAATCCTGCCATGCCTCTGCCGCGATCTTTTCGACTTCTGGTTTTAGTTTTGAGAGGCGCAGGAAATACATATCGCCATATTGCTGCTGGTAGTGCTTCTCTTTTTGGAGGGCGAAGGTAGAGAGGGGTTTGTAGAGGGAGGGCTGGCGGGAGAGAAGGGTGTGGCTTTGCTTGCTTGGGAATGTTAGTTGTGTTGCAAATTTAGGGGATGTAGACCTACGAGGGACTGCGCAGCAGATTGCCAGCTTCTTCTGATACTGCCATGTTGGCGTTGTTCTCGACCAGACTTCGATCAGTTGTAGAGGAATTGGGCAGTTGCGGACGACGCGATCTCGCGTCAGGATGAAAATCAATCTACGCGGACCCCTGTCGTTCGCTTCAAACCTCTCCCAAGCGAAGCCAGGGAAAGAAAAACATACAGCCACAAGCGGACCAAAGTCATGACGGCCGATTACGACATGTTTTAGATAATTACAGACTTCAATCATTCACATTCCAAAGGCTATGAAAAAGACTCGTTCCCCGCCAGGGTGAAGAATGAAATGACTTACATCCTCACATTCCCCATTCCACAGCCAGAAACTCGTATAGACTTTAACATTCCCATCATATATTCATACATCTTGATTAGATATTCCCGCCTCCTGCTCAGAATCATGTTACAGACAATCCTTCCTCTGGGCCTTTATTACTTCTGTCTCATCGGCTGCACGAAGCTATATCTAAATGCCAATCAACAGTCACTCGCGGAGCAGAAATCTATAAAACCACGCGCTGATTCCTGTTATCCCAAAAACAAGTATTGAGTTTGATTCAAAATGGCACGCACGATTGAACCCGCGCTCTCCCTCGCGCTCTTTGGTGCTTTCCTCCTCATTCTCATCCTCCTCGCCTCTCCAGCTGCCGCTGCAATGAATGGAACATAGTAGGTTCTTTACTAAGCCTTTCCCCCGGAGTTCAAGATTGGTTAATTAACTTAATTTTCTAGCATCACACCTACTATATTACCAAGCGCAAGCACCTCAAGGATTCAACCAACATCTACATCTATCACGGGTGGTGCCTCGGAGTACGGAGGAGGAGCGAGCAATGTGGAGCTAGTGGTTTTGATTGTCGCTGGAGCTGGATTACTGGGTCTGGGTTTGGGTATCTGATTGAACGAGCTGGGCAGGGACTGAGAGAGTGTGTGGCGTGAGTGGGCTTTGGTATCGTTGGCGTGGAAGGGAAGTTTTGGTTAGTGATCTTGTGGGCTTGCTTGGATTTGCTATAGGGTTGTGTTTGGGTTGGGTAGGCTTTAATTGGTATGGTTTGGTTGGGATATATGATCATGCATAGAGAGGAGTGGTGGGAAAAGGACAGCAGATTCACTTCGGTGACATTCTACAGCCACTAGTTTCATCCTCATGCTCAGAAGAAAAGATATAATGATATGATATAGATTGGCCTGAATGAGATCCTACCAACTTTGACGCTCATCTCTCGTCTCCAAACCATCTCATATGAACCTAACAGATGCCGCTCTCACGCTTAGCAGAGTCCATAATGACACAAGAATGAAATGCAACTGGTAATATACTCTAGGAACTCCACCGCGAGGCTTACAGCCGTGAGGCCTCTCAAAACACGTACTTGAAATCGCAGCGCTATGCAATCGAAGAAAAAAAAAATCTAGGATATTCCGACCAAGGAAAAGCCACTCCCTGTAATATCCAATTCCATCTCATTGCTCGTTCGTCAGTCTATACAGTTTATATCAAGGTACGACGCCAGGGAACTGGTCAAAAAAGGTTGAATCTAGTCTTCTTATCGCAGTAGCTCGGGAGACGTGGTTCTTGGCTCCCACTGGCCCAACTGATGACTGTGAGGGATGTGGTATACACCATGACAACGAGACCGAAAATGCAGAGGAGGACGTCGGATATTTTGCGCAGTCTGGTCTTGGATACGGCTTTGTAGTGTAGCATTGGCTGAGTGCCGTTAGTTGGCATGTTCTATACATGTTTAAAAAGGTGAGGAATGTAACTTACTGGATAGATATACACCAAAGGCACGCAGGCAAAGCTACCCACGACCGCGACAAATTTGTCGAGATCATTCGCACCGAACCAAGCGATCCCAGCACAGAGCATGACGACAAAGAAACGAAAGAGGTTCTTCTGCCATTTGATGTACGGATTGTATTTTCCGCTTCGGGTAAAGAGTTCGTTCTCAGTAATTCTGATTGCGGGGAAGATCTGAAGTGGCGTGGACAGGAGAATGGCGAGGGAGTAGAGGAATTGTACGCCATTGACCATCTTATCGTCTTGTGGAAGATTGAGGATGACAACGGTCTCGGTCTTGGATCCATAGGCTGCGTAAGATAACGCTCCCATGGATATGAATACCACGGAAATGATGATCATAACGCCACCAAGAACTGGTGGGAACTTCTTAGGGTTCTTCATAGATTCTTGAATTGGAATGATCAAGCCAATTCCTTCGAATGTGAAGATAGCAGTTCCGATGAACAGAGTCCAATCATTTGGATTGAAGTTGACAATATCGGCGACACCGTGTTGTCGAACTATGGTGAGAATGTCGTAGTAGTAGAGGTAGACTAAGCCGATGAGAATGAATGCATCGGCGATCAAAGCCGTAAAACCAAGTTTGCTGATGTCGCGTAGTAGCGAGAACGGCAAGAAGACTACCATTTGCATGAGAATTAGCCATTTGATCTCGATACTGGTCTTGCAGTCCGAGACTGCGAGAATAAAGGCCTGTAAATTCTCGGATGTGAAGACAATATAAGCAGCAACAAAACCAATCTGGCTGAGTACGATAGAGACCAAAATCGTTGTTCGCATCCAGTTCCCATACAGCATACCGCCCATGTCACCGAATGATCCATTGACCTTCAGGCGAGTGTTGACCAGTAAAACGAAGCAGTAGTAGCTCAAAAGAGCTACGCCGATCAATACAAGATTACTGAAGAGCATGCCGCCATTCAGGTAGGCCTTCGGTAAGAATAATACACCGGTCCCTACGAATGATTTGAGAAGCAGTAGAGCAGCTCCCATCGATCCATTGGTACCTGGCGGCGCACGATCCTTACGCTTCCTCTTCTTCCGGCCGGGTGTAAGTAATGCACTGTCTTCCATAGGCTCTCTTTCCTCCTCGCTACCCTCGTCTCCGAAAACTCCATAGTCATCCGAGGAGAAGTACTCGTTCGGCCCAAGATCTTCATCGTCTTCCTCCAGCTCTTCACCGGCAAAGTGACCATATATCGTCAGAAATTCGATGAAGTTATTTGTGAGCATTTTCGGTTGTCTCCTGACCCCTACGTCGCTCTCATCCGCGTGCCTACCCGCTGGAGATGGGCTCCCTGCAGCACGTCGAAGGAAATTTCGACGAAATCCACCTGGGACTTTGATCGAGCCAATATCAAGTACCTCATTCTCAGGATGTGGCCGCGAGAAATGGAAACTTTGGCTTCTTTGTGCTTTCCCCCTTCCTTCCGCATCCTCAGCCCATCTGTATATGGGCCGTGTAATATCCCCTCCCTGGAGCCGCAAGCTTGAAAACTCGTCATCGTCTAGCCCTGGTGCTATATCTTCAATATTCTGCTTCCCTCTCGCGGCTGGAGACCCTGCTCGAAAGGACATAGAAGGTCCTCCGAATATGCTATCATTTGCCCCATCTACCTGCTCAGTAGGCTGTACGAGATGTCTCTTCACAATCTCTGGATCTTCGTATGTGCTTGGACCCGCCCATCCTGGAGCTCCCTGTACTGACCGAGCCCTGTCGAAGGAGCCATAGTTGCTTTGAGGAGCTGGATGTAAATTTTGCTGACCAGCGGCGACCGGAGATAGTGGTCGGAGAGGAGGCGTGCCGAACTTCGGAGGTGATTGTCCAAAGGAATTGGACAAAGCCGCAGCGAGTGCTGACACTCCTGGTCCAGGCTGTGAGGATTGGGATGGAGGACCGGCAAGAGGCGTCAAACTTTCAGAAACAAACGAGCCTGCAACTTGATTTTGAGCAGGTATCTGGCGTACCGAAGGTGTTCCCACGGTGTTGTGTGACGGGACTGGAGAGGCTAGTCGAGCCGTTGAAGATGCTCGAGGAACAGGACTGCCTGATAAGCGTCCTCTTGTGATTGTTGAACCCGGCGAGGAAGAGATCGGAACTGGCAGAGGACGCGCAGAAGACTCGCCATCTTGAGGAGTTGACATGGTATTTGTTGGGTTGGTGGGGAGGACGGCTGGTTGTTGAACAGAGGATGTACTCGGGCTCTTATCTCATGTTTTGTTCCACAGAATCGATGGAAAAGGAAAGGAGCTGCGCCGCGCAAGTCAGCTTGGGAAACTACCACGTTACCAATGACCAACCTAGATAGATGATACTTACATAAAATGCACAAAGATGGGATAGGATGTCCTCAGGTAAGAGGAGAATAGGCAAGTGAATCTAAGCTGTGCCGGCGGCTGTAGATACCTAAGGTAAGGTAGACAAACTCAACTTAACTCTGTAATCAGCTGCCCGTTCCGAGGCCAGGGCCAGGGCCAAGGCCTTGCTCGCTTCGGGCTAGCAAAAGGACCCCTGACCGACGATCAGACCAATCAAGCACAGCTATTATATAAGCTGTGCAAGGCTTGTCTCTTCGTTTTGACAGCTACAGCCTCGTCAGGAATGAGGCATTTGTTTACATTGGTATATCCTTAAGCTTCTTGCTCCAACTGTATTTCTCATCGTGTCCCTGCTACTGTACTCATTTTATCGTGTTATTCTGGAGGACTTTGCTCTCCTTCCCGTGTCCTTTCACGTGCCCTTCTGACTCGACTTGATCTCGAGGCCCCTCTCCCGTGCCTGAAGAGACTGTGCCGAGCTTTCGAATGACGCTTCTGTGCAGGGATGAGTTAAGCAAAGCAAACCCGACTGACAGACAATGCGAGCGCGGCCAGAAACGGGTGGGCAACTCCAAGAAATTGTGTAGCGCGACGACACACGACACACCTGGGACCCAATACTTGATATTCATTGCTACCGTATCCATGGCATTTGTATCGTGACCTTGAATCCTCGCCCTTTTTTGGCCAGGTGATTACCGTGATAGCAGCAATGTCTGGCACGCTGCGTCCATCTCAAGGGGGTGCCGGTCGCCAACATTCCAACTTCCATTCTGGCACTGCCCACGATGATGCAGGGGAGTTGAATAGGCGGTCGTCTATGGCTGTTGATGAGTCAAGACTATTAGATGGAGCAAACGGAGAGGCAGACCTAGAAGATCAAAATCCTTATGAACCAGCTACGAACGATTCTGCCCCGCCTCCTCGCGAATACTCCTTGACCAAGCGATTACTGCATATCGCAACCTTCAATAATGGAAACGATTCTGGTATGCGGAGGAGATCGGGCAATGGCCAACATAAATCAGCCCCTCATTCTGCAGACGAGATGGCGAGGATACAAAAGAATAATGCTGCGGAAATGAAGAAGGCAAATGGGGAATCTTCTGTGCCAAAAGCTGGACTAGGACCACGACCGATCGGAGGAGATGAGAAACTTGGGATGTTCTCTGGAGTATATGTGCCAACATGTTTGAATGTTCTTAGCATTCTTATGTTCTTGCGCTTTGGATTTATACTGGGTTAGTCAAGGTTATGGTGTTCGATTCGGCAGTTATACTAACTGTACTTAAGGCCAAAGTGGAGTTCTGGGTATTATGGGCATGCTAGTCGCTTCCTACGCGATCAATCTCATCACAACATTCTCTCTCTCGGCAATCGCATCAAATGGAACAGTTCGTGGCGGGGGCGCATACTACCTCATTTCGAGATCTCTGGGGCCAGAGTTTGGTGGATCCATCGGAGTTGTGTTTTATATGGGATTCGTTTTCAACACTGGTCTCAATGCCGTGGGATTGATTGACTGTCTCAAATTGAACTTCGGAACTCACACTGGAAATTGGGCGAACGTCATGCCGGAATCTCCATGGTACTTGTACCTGTGGTCGACTGTCGTCCTTGTGATATGTACGGCGATTTGTCTGGCTGGATCCTCGATTTTCGCTCGTGCTAGCAATGGTCTCCTGATCATTCTTGTTGCTGCAACACTCAGTATTCCGATCTCAGCGCTTGTAGTCGCGCCTTTCGAAAGTCGTCAGCTAGGCATTGAATACACTGGTCTCAGTGTAGACACATTTGTGGGCAATCTCATGCCCCGGCTTACGAAAGGCGCTGCTGGAAGTCAATTGCGTGGAAAAGAGACATTTCAAGACCTGTTTGGAATCCTGTTCCCAGCGACTGGTGGTATCTTTGCCGGTGCAAGCATGTCTGGCGATCTCAAAAATCCCAGCAAGTCCATCCCTAAGGGAACACTTTACGGTTTGGCAACTACGTTTGTGCTCTACACCCTTGTCATCTTCGCCATGGCAGCCACAATAACAAGATCATCCTTCATCAAAAATGCCAACGTCATTCAGGATACTAATTTCTCCGGTCTAGTCGTTCTTGCTGGAGAATTTGCAAGCGCATTCTTCTCGACCCTGATGGGTGTGATTGGGTCTGCCAAGCTTCTACAAGCACTTGCTCGCGATAATCTACTTCCAGGATTTACTATCTTTGGACAAGGTACAAAGAAAGGCGACGAACCAACGTATGCGATTATTATGACCTATATCGTGGCTCAGATTACTATGCTTTGCGACCTAAATCAGATCGCTTCTTTTGTCACCATGACTTATCTTGTAAGTCAGCATACACCTGGAAGCATCGAGGAGATCCTACTCACTATGTCAGATGACATTTCTTGTAATGAATCTGGCCTGTTTCCTCCTCAAGATTGGTTCGGCACCAAACTTTCGACCATCATTCCACTTCTTCAACTGGCAAACTGCTCTCACGGGAACCATCGTCTCCGCAGTGGCGATGTTTTTTGTTGACGGTCTCTACGCGGCATCATGTGTAGGCATCCTGGTGATAATATTCCTTATCATCCACTATACGAGTCCGCCTAAGAGCTGGGGAGACGTGTCGCAAAATCTCATCTATCACCAAGTTCGAAAGTATCTTCTCCGCCTAAAGCAAGAGCATGTCAAATTTTGGCGTCCACAGATCCTGCTCTTCGTGAATGATCCTCGACGGCAATACAAGCTCATTCAGTTTTGTAATTCAATGAAGAAAGGATCACTATACATTCTTGGCCATGTGATTGTCACTGACAATTTCGGGGGATCTGTCCCTGAAGCTCGAAGGCAACAAGCTGCGTGGACGAAATACATTGATTTTTCCAAGATTAAGGCATTTGTCAACATTGCTATCTCTCCAGGAGTTGAATGGGGGACTAGAAATATCGTCTTGAATTCGGGGCTCGGAGGCATGAGACCTAACATCGCAGTTCTGGGCTTTTACAATCTCGATGATTTGAGGAGGAGCCGGCCGCTGATTGATGTCGAATTGCCTTCGGAAGACAAGATACAAGCAGAAGGTGAAAGAGAGGGGATCGAGCGACAGGATAGTAAAGATGCTAAGATGTCGGGGGACCTACCGACAGACACTTGCAAGACGGAAGGAATGATGAGCGTTACTAGTTATGTGACTATACTTGAAGATCTTCTCCTTCGACTACAGATCAATGTTGCAGTCGCCAAAGGCTTCTCGTCTCTCGAGTTTCCTCATGCAGACGGAGACCGTAGCAAGAAGTATATCGATTTATGGCCGATTCAGATGTCGGCTGAGATTGCCGGAGAAGGCGACAACAAGCAGAATGTTCTGACAACTAATTTTGATACCTGTAAGTCATCATCTTCAGTTCGCGATGTGAGGATAATGTTAATCATGATATTCAGATACATTGATTTTGCAACTTGGAGTCATTCTGAATACCGTTCCTGCGTGGAAGAAAGCTTACAAGCTCCGAGTGGCTGTCTTCGTCGAATATGAGAGTGATGTTGAAGAAGAGCGTGGTCGAGTTAACCAGTTGCTTGAGAACCTAAGAATCGAAGCAGAGGTACTTGTCTTCTGGCTAGCTTCTGGAAAGTTACCCACATATGAGATAATTGTCAATGGCTCTAGTGCAGGCAAAGATGCTGAAGAAGAGGTTGAGAAGTGTCTGAAAGGCCAGGAATGGTGGGAAGAGCTTCAGAAGATCCGCGGAAACCGGGGTCCAACTTCTGGGTCCGAGGACCTATCCGAGATCGCAAGTATTTATACCTCTGGTTCTTTCTGGCCGGAAGCTTCATTCCAACAAGGACCAAGAGGAGAGCGGGTGGAGCGATTCCTCGGTCTTCGAAGACTGTTGAAGAAGTCCAAGCGGAAGCACACCTTAAGCGGGCTCACAAAACTGGGTGTCAGTCTCGGAATGCGGACGCACAGGTTATCTGATAATGTCTTGCAAGCTAGCAACGTGAGCGCGAGCGAAGAATCTGGAAGTGATTCGGACGACAGTGACTCTGATGCCTTAGTCTCGGACGACGACGGTCCCAACAGTGCTGCGAGCGAAGCAGACATGGATGACTATGAGTCGGGTAGAGATTCTCCGTCACCTGATAGATCTAAAATCAGGAGGCGGAAAAGTCACAGCGACACAATGAGAGGCCCTCCACCGTCTAAGAAATCGACCGGAGAGAGAGAAGTCACAGCGCCAGAACGGGCTCCACGGAAGAGCATCCTACCGGCAGACAATTCTGTAACCCCAACATCGGAACTTTTCTTTCCGAAATCCGAACCAGAACCTGCTCACAACAAGACGGGTTCGATCTCGAATCTCGCAACATCATTGAAAACATCATCCGAAATTGGAAGCAAACCCGGCTCGCTCAAAGAGCCCAAATCTCCCCGGCCCGGCACCTCAGGTAACGCTCAATCCGAAAGACCATCCCTCTCTCGCCACGCCTCGCAACCCAAGTTCTCCAGCAAACCCGTTCCCATGACCCGCGTCGCCACCGAAGACGGTCCCGGTCCCTCAATAATGTTCACCGACACGCCCTCTCCTCCTCCGCTCCGGCGCAATCGTCTCCCCTCAGCCTACATCGCCAACCCAGACCGGATCGTCGAAACCAGCGAGAACGAAACTGAATCCATTCATCCCTCCACCCGTTCCCGTCGCGGCTCGACATATTCTACGCAAGGTGTACCGATTAGTTTCAACGATTTGCCGTGTAGAGCCCAGCATTTGATTCTGAACGAGCTAATGAGGAGTAAGAGCAAGCATACGGCGGTTATGTTTACCACGCTGCCGAGTCCGGTTGAGGGGACCAGTTTGAGTGAGGAGGCTAGTGCAGGGTACTCAGGCGATTTGGAGGTTCTTTGTAAAGGGTGTCCGCCGGTTTTGATGGTGCACAGTAATAGTATGACTGTCACTATGAGTTTGTAGATTTGATTTGTACTTTGGTCGAGGGATGAAGCAATGGCTGGATTGTTTTTGAGTGACTGGATAGTGATACTAGTATTGATTAGATATGGATATCCTTATGTCTGGATATAAAGGTTGGATGATGAAAGAAAGGAATACATGCATGGAGGATATACCCTTAGTCTTATAAGCACAGTCTGTACAATGTATCGAGATTGCCTTAAAGGAGTAAAATCAATGGACAGAAACAGATCGCATCGAACAGCCAACAGCCAACAGCCAACAGTCATAATCGAATCCATATATGCCTACGTACCAAGAAAGAGCAAGGATTAGCCTTTACTCGACATCCCTTCCACGCATTTTAGAAATAGCGTCACGATTATGGATAGTGAAAATGAAGTAGGCCTATCCGTCCAACCGCTGAGAATAGAGTAAGAGAATTTTAGCTACTATCGTTCGTTATAATACAGTGTTTACTATCGTGGGTATGTATAATCAAGCGAAGTAACGCCAGGATTTTATCTCTTTGTTGCACGTCGCACACCAACTCCGCCATGTCAATAATTTTGCGTTGGTCAAAAGAAAAGTGCTCATGCTACAAAAGTCTTATCTGGATCTATACCTTACATACCCGGGTACATGTGGAATGAGGTGGCTGGCCTTTATGAGACAGGTTCGCATATCTAGGAGGTGAACGGAAGAGAATAAAAAACATAATCGAATGTCCAGCCAAAGGATGTCTGAAGCAAGGCCATGCATGGATTTCTTGTAGGTCGTAAGCTCAGCTAACTTATCTACATTCTCTGCAAAAGTCTCGTTTAACGCGGCTGAACCATCTTGCCAGATTCTCTGTTTCTTTGTCTAACTCATCAATTACCAACGTCCCGAAAGCAGGTTTCGGCACGATCTAATCACCTTTGAATTCCTCCCACGATATAGAATATCGTTCCAGTCCATTTCCCTCCATCCATCAAGGCTGAACCACCTTCCCAAACTCTTCTATTTGTTTCTCCACCTCCTCGAGTTCCATGGTCCCAATAGCCGGTTTAGCCAGGATCTGTTCGCCTTCGAAATTCTTTCCTTGTGATAGCAAATCATCTCTCTTATGCTTCTCTTCATTATGCGCGATAAACGGCACTCTCGGCTCAGTCTGAACCTTTGACAGGATGGCCTTCGCGCCCTCCTCTCTGATTCTCCTCGAATGGAATTTCTCCACCGCATCCCGATCCTGACCGTATGTTTCTCTGTACTTCTCTAGGATCTGAAGTGTGACGTTCGAGCCACCACAGACTATGATGACGATGTTTAGTTTCGAGAAGTCTTCAGGTGATAGGATAGGGAAGAGGAGAGAGTGTAAGGTGTCGTTGTACGCTGGAGCTATACTGACTCCACAAGCTGGCTCCACGAGAATCCTCTCGTCGTCGGCGAGGTTGACGCATGCCATTGCTGCTTCGGCGTCGCTTAGGACGTGGCTTGTGACATCATGTTTCATCCCCCATTCGAATGCTTTGCCTGCAACTTGTGTTGCGCCGAGCGAGGTGGCGATGCTCGTGATAGCTGGTAATCTTGAAAGTTTCTTATTCGTCACACTGAGGTTCAGGGAGTCTGCGCCTTTCGTCTCAACAGCTAGGACTTTCACGGCTTGACTCTTTCCAACAAGCAGTCTCCCGTGTCTTTCCAGCCCTTGCATGATACCAGAAAATAAACCACCACCTCCTACACTACAAACCACCGCGTCATACCCACCTTCCCCACTCATCTGCTCTTCAAGCTCATCCACAATCGTCGAATTACCCTCCCTAGACACAATTGAGAGTTAGCAGCGGCTCCTATCTTGAGATCAGAAAAGGAAAGCCCCCAGCAAATTCCAGAAACTATTTCAAGAGGACAAAAAGCCTTTGCCAAATACGTACCAAATATCCACATGATCAAAAGGCGGGACATAAACCCCAGTCTCATCATTTCCCAGCAACTCCTCCCTCAAATACCTATCCGCCTCACTCCAATGCGCACCTATCTGCACCACATCCGCACCCAGCGTCTTCAACTTCTCAATCATAAGACTAGACGTAGACATAGGCACGACGATCGTAGCAGGACGCTTGAGCATCGTCGCTGCGACGACACAGGCAAGTCCGGCATTGCCGCCTGATGCGCAGTAGAAATGGATGGGCTTTGAAGGGCCTTGGGCGAGGATGGCTTTGCTGAGGAAGTTCCCAAGCGCACGGGACTTGAAAGAACCGGATGGTTGGAGGGTCTCGAGTTTTAGAAAGATGTTGCTGGTGGTGTATGTTAAAGAATGTGACAAGACAAGAGTGGGGGAGAGTTTACCAGCCTGCTGAGAGGGAGAGAGCGGCGGATCGAAGACATGGTGTTGAGACCCATGGTTTTGGTGATGATGCGGAGGTCATGTTTGCTGCTGGCTGATATAGTGTGGAGCTTTCTATGGGTTGGACAGCTAGGTGTGACAGATCTGGAGGCTGAAAGTTTTAAAGAGAGGTTGACCCACTTGGACCTGAAATCAGCTAAAGTCAGGGACCGAAATGCAAAGACTCGTATTTGAGATGCTGTAACAATCATAAAATAATTTCGGTCTTGTTACCTACCTACACGAAGAGTGCAGCTTCCGAGCTCAAGTGACGGGAGTGGGGCCAATCTTTAGCGACCTGCCACGTGATCGACCTCCTTCTTACAAAAAAGGGGTATATCTTTAGCCGAGCGATTTGTTTACATTCCACGTTGACGTGTTCTGGACTTGGAAGAGCTGCTTTTACATGATAAACTTTCTCAAACTTTTGAATTGAGCATCCGCTCCTCATCTTACTAACGACCTCTGCCGAGGAAGTGTCTGTCGTGACTTCCCAAGCTAAGCCATTAATTGGCTATAAGACTGAAAGCAATGCTCTCCCTTGAAATCAAAGGCAGAGGTTTTCAAACGTCACATGATGGTTTGCTACTGCTCTGATTATGAATAGTGTGTATTTTATTGATCTGCCAGAAAATGGGTTTTCGATCCTTGATGCATTTACAGAGCAATGAACTTCTGCTAAGAACACTCCATTACAGGATATATCATGATTGATCTACGCAGGTCTAACAATGATTTGTAGTCTTGAGAATTTCTTAATAATCCCTCGGGTTCATGTCCCAGTGATGCCCCTTTGATTGGGCAATATGTGCGAAATGGACTGTATATCGACTTCTCAATATCGTGGTTTTGATGCTCATGTACTGTGATTGAAGCCGTCTCTCGAGGCCCGTAAAAAGAGCTAAAATCTCCGACCGCCAGTCTAAGAAGAGCGAAGAGGCCCTGTCATCTTGTCAGTCCAAGGCCTCGACAGAAACATCATCTGACCCGTTCCTGACATCACAGCTTGTAAAAGAATTATTACCTGAATGACTGAAATCGTTCGGGAATGAGCTTTCGCCATTCATTTAGCCCCTTCCGCCCCTCTGGGACACTTAAGTACTGTCACGTAGAGTTTTAGTGACTTTCGAAATTACATCTAGAATCTCACGTAAAAAAAGCTACTTTGAAGTCACATAGACACTTGATGGTTTTACCTCCTGAAGATAAACAATGTTCCATAGCATTTCTGTGACATTGAGTCTATGGCGAAGTTTTCGTAGAGTAATGCTTTGAAAGTCACACGAATAGTGATGACTTGAGGTGGTCGATGGCCCCTTTTGGAAACGAGTTTGCTCAGCCTCGCTCCTTCCTTGACTGGGCTTAATATTCACCATATCAGTTCATGGCTTCTCGTCTTAAACTCTCATCATCTTCATAGCTTTATCAGCATCGTCATTCGTTTGGCTAGTAAATTTACCAAAAACAATAAGGACATTGGGAAATATCTTTATTATCACTCCTTCCTGTCGCTTCAATCGAATTCGAAATGGCGGAACGACGCTCGCTTCGGGCCAGTCTTCGAAGGTTCTACGACCGAACATTCTCTAGGATCTGTGGTACCTACAGAGTGTCAGATGTTCCACCTGATGCTGTACCTGTCGCCTCCGCCGATGTTCCCGACACTATCCTTCCAGGTTCTCCTCCTGATTCGCCAACTTCATCGCCCAATTCTATGACAGCATCAGATTCTAATAGAATCGTAAGGGCACGAAACTTCGCTGCGCAATTAGACGATGATGTCATGTTCATGATCATCGAAGCTTACGTCCAAGCTATACCGGATCGCCTCATTCAAATCCGACAACGGGATGTATATTGCCAGCACCACCAGGTCTATATTCCGACATTCTTCTCGCATTCTCGTCTCCCCAGCGCTCTACATGTCTCCAGACCATGGCGCGAGGAAATCCTCAGATACTACACGTGGTCATTTGGACTTGAAGGTGTACAAGGGGAAGCATGGCAGAATAAAATACTCATCAATTGGCAGAAGGACACTATATGTTTCGCGCAGGATGTGGTCTACACAAATTTGTTGGACGGCGTAAGATTCCGCAGCCACAATGTGAACAGTAACCGAGAGGAAATGCGATGCAATGTTAGAGGGGTGGATGATGTGCAGAAAATGGCTCTGGTAATATACACAAAAGGTCGTGGACATCGTCGCCAATATACGCCTGATGCCTCCGTCATTTACTCCGAGAATCATTGGCAGAGTCTCCGAGAGATCATATTTGCGCTGATGGTGCCGGGTGATGGTTCAGAGCCGGTCTTGAGGACGACAAGACGTGTAATTGTAAACAGGAACCGTTATCCAGCACTGAGCAGCCATCAACAAACGCTTCCGCTGGTCGTGGGAGTATTCCTAGGGCGTGATGTGACAAATATTGTTATGAGAATTGGGTATGTGGAGGGCGAGTTTCCGTATCGTGTGAGGGAGTATCTGCCAATAGGAATTCGTACAACATTTCAACGCACCAAAAAGAGACTAGTCAATGGTTTCAAGTCGGTGAGGAAGTGGTTGAAAGGTCAAATCGAGCAGCAATAGCGAAGTTTGAGCTAGGGGTAAGAAAAGAGCCAGCATATTATTCAAGCAGGATTCTTGTTTAATCTTAGCGAGAACTACTAGCGAATACTATTAGCGAAAATCAAAACTTCAAAGTCATGGAACAGGCTGATGACTTCACTAAGTGATAAATAAATGAACAATGCTTCTAGACCGTTTCGCCGGAGATTAGTTTTCCCAGCCTCACTCTACTACAGCTCCGTAGAATAGAATACATGCAACGAAAAACTGGATTGAGAAGTTGAGATGATGAGAATTACGATCCTATGAGAATGAACGAGCAGATACCTGACAGTAAACCAGCTCCGACATGATAAGCCGCCGTTTTGCAACCCCCAAACCTCTGAAGACAAGCGAGATACCACAGTCAAAATAGTAAGGAAAAGAAATGAAAGAATGAAAAAGAATCCTCCCTCAAACAACTCTATAACATCAAAATCAATAATCCGATCAATCCGCCAACAGCCAAGACCTTAACACCACCAACAAGCACGCTCTCCGCACCACCTGTCACGATAGGTACAGTCTCATTTCCCTTGCCAGTAGGACAAACTCCACCAGATCCACAACCTTCGCCAGGACCAGCTCCTACGTGTGGCTTCTCAGTTCCAGTACCAGCAGCACCTACCGTCTCATTCGCCCAAATCCCCGTCTCCGTCGCGACAGGACAAGTAACCGTCAGCGTCGGCTTCCCCTTGCACGCCTCACACACCTTGGCTGTCGTAGTGAAATGCTCTGGGAGCGCAGTCGGAGCAGCGCATTTCTCTTCCGCACAAGTCCTCGTGATGGTGTAGGTCTTTGTAGTGATTCCTGTTGGGCAAACGTCGACGTAGGCGGTTGTGTAGGTGGTTGTGTAGGCGGGGAGTGGGGAGGCGATGGTGGAGAGTGAGATGAGTGATGTTGTGACTTGGCCGGGCGCGCAGGATGGGATGGATGGGGGACAGGAGGTTATGGTTTGGAGGAGTGTTGTGTAGATTGTTTGGGGGTAGGGGATGGGTGTACCATTGCATGGGAGACAGGGGGCGGAGTAGCAGATGCAGGTCGGGGCTGGAGAGGGACCTGGGGTCTCAGATGCTGCAGAGGTGATAAATGGTGTTAAGGTTGTAGAGATGGCCTGGAGATTAGTCAGTAAGTAATTGGTACTGCAGTGTGCCAAAGCAGCTTCGGTCATCTCATTTTGTTGAGTCTATTTCTACCCTATAGCCTAGGCAACGACCGATAAATCCTGACTCAACGAGACTTGAAGGGAAAAAATTACTCACAGTAACATCAGTTGGCTCAGGCTCAGACGTAGGCGTGTAAGTGGGAACCGGGCCTTCGGTGTAGCTGGTTTCCTGGCTGAGAGTGTATGTTTCGGCAGGTCCATCTATGATAGTGCTAGAATCGATTGGGGAGGATTCTTGTGCAGAGATGAGAGGGAGGAGGAGGATTGCAGCAAGGCTAGTGTTTCTTAGTGATTTTGCACTTCTGGCTTCAAGAGAATCAAGTAAACGGATCAGCTTACCAAGAGTACATCATCTTGAATATGGGATGGAGCAGCACGACTTGATTGTTTGTTGATGTCGAGAAATATACCCTGTTGAGTTTAACCGAAGCAAGTAAACCAACCACAAAAGTAATCTGTGTCCGAAATGACTGGCAAAATGAACAGATAGCAGGTAAAGGAACCAAACGAGTGTGATGTGAAGGATATGATCCCAACAAGACGATGAGCTCACAGGGAGATGGCTGGCTCATATATGAGCATGCGGGCCTGTGGAATGTGGAATGTGGTGATGGTGATCGCTTGAAATCTCAGCCCCTGCATTCTTCGCGAGAGTGTGAGAAAGTAAATAAAGATGTGATTGGTCGGAGAAGGATTTTGTAACCATCGCGGGGAAGGTTGAGAATTGAGAAGAAGGCATGAGATCTGAACAGCTCCGAATGGGGGAGTGGCGTGCCATGATATCCTGTTCTGGATCGTATGGGATCTTATTTCTTCTTTCTACTCATTCTATGTAGCTTTGTACATTCTTCTCGTGAAGTGTCTTGGTACATCTTTTTGGGCGGCGCCGTCTCATCTATCTTTCCTCGTAGCCATCTATCATCATTCATACATCATGCCGTCGTGTCTATCATCTATCATGCGATCTTTTCGACCTTCAAGGTCCCCTTCTTGTCGCCTTCCAATTCTATAAATCCAGCAGTCTCTATCCGCTTCTTCCACTTTTTGCTCTCATACCTCGCTAATATCATCGTCATCCGCAGTACGACCCCATCGCTCGACTCGTGTTCGTCGCTTGACATTGGCGTGCAGGTCCACCTCCCGAATGCCCAGTTAAGAATATACCTACCGGGACCAGCAGGACTTGTCTCGGTAGTGTTCGTTTCTGACGGTAAGATGGGAGCCGAAGCTGCGAGAACAGCTTTGATACGATATACCTCATCCTTCGGAGCTGTCTGAAGAAGCTTTTCTAGCTTGGTTGAGTCGATCACTGAGTCGGCTTCTGCTTCATAAGTGATAGACAGAACCTCGACCTCACTCTGATGACCTTTTTCATGACTATGTCCATGTTCATGATCATGGCCATTCGACTCATTTTCACCCAGCGTCCTGGCCAAGCCACCATCAATACCAAATACAACATCCATCGGCACTTTCCCCTTATCACTTTTCACCCACGCAATCTGGACCTCCAAGTCACCCAATCGATCAAGACATTCATCCATCCTCCTCTCATCCACAGCCTCCCACTTATTAAACACCACTAAATCCGTATATCTCGCCTGTATCTTCGCCGTGTAACTCGTATCCTCATAGCCCTTCCAATTCTCCACATCAATCACAGTAACCACTCCATCCAGCACATATTTTCCCTTCGTCTCTCTCGCTAGGCGGTTAACTTCCATAGCCAACGTAGCAGGGAACGCACTGCCACTCGTCTCGACGACGATACGATCCGATTGTACTTTCTCCGATAGCTCTAGTAGCGCAACATCGAGCTGTCCGACGAGGTTACAGCAGATACAGCCATTGAGGAGCTCGCGCACACCCGAGATCGAGGACGAGGAGGCGAGTTGGCTGTCGATGGCTAGATCTCCGAATTCGTTCTTCAGAAGCGCGAGCTTGTAGGAGGCGTTGCGGGCGCGCAGCTGGGGGAGCAGGTTTAGGAGGAGCGTGGTTTTCCCCGAACCGAGGAAGCCTGTTATTATCGTGATGGGGATTGGTGACATGGTGGGAGATAGTTATGCGTATGGTAGGTAGGTAGCTAGGTAGGTACCTGGATAGGTGATGTAGGTGACAGGGCGCTGAGTTCACTCGTCAATTGTTGCTGTGAAGAAGAAGTGAGGGGTTGTAAGCTGCAGTGAGGGGTTGTTGGAGCCCCCTCGCCAGTGCGACAAAAATGTATTGGATGTCACTTTTCTTATCGCCTATCAACAAGCCTGTAGGTAAGCCAACCCTGCTTACAGTGCTGCCTAGGTAAGGTGGGAGTATAGTACTCGAGGCCGCCTTTTCGCCCCACCCTATACGCTAAAAAGTCGATCTAGTTAGTAAAAACGACCTAGTAGGGCTACTATACTACAACCGGTTAAGGACTATTAGAATACTACTAGCTATCGACCGGTTATACTTTCTATAGTACTTTAATTATAATTTAGTTATTACCTATAGTACGATCTTAAATCTATCGCTTAAAAAGTTAGCGAGATTTAGTTTTACTATAGTATCTAATTAGATTAAGTAAAGAAAATAGAAGAGTAGTAAATATAAAATAGAGCTCGTATAGCGTAACTAGTTAAGGACCGCTAGAATACTACTAGCT
>JACBAH010007328.1:0-26888 GCA_014282315.1 Neospermospora avenae | reverse complement strand
ATTTAGAGGCTAGGAAAGATATAAGTAGTCGAATTAAGGAGTACGAGTTAAGGGAATAGGAGTAAAGCGGAGGAGATAACTTTAAGGTAATAATTATATTAGAGATACTATAAAGATAGCTAGGTACCTTAAAACCTATAGTAAATAGCTATCTATAGAAGCTATTATCACCTCTATAAGTAATAACTTTACGTAACTTATCTTCTAGCTCTTTAATCTATCTATTAATCTCCTTAACCGATATTAATAACTACTCCTGCTCCTACGTAGTAATATACTCTTCCTCTATATAACATAATAGATTCTTCTTCTTAATCTGCGCACGTATATAGTCCTAGGCTCTCTTAATTAGGTTCAAATCTAGTAATTACGCCGGCTATATAACTCTTATTATATCAAGAAGGTATATGATCTTATTTATATACTTCGATCGGTGCGTAGGCGTATTATCTATTACTACTTAGATCTGTGACTTATAGCGCCGAGTAGATATTCGCAGATCTTCCTTCTCTTATAGCTCCTTAATCTAAGGGTCTAATAATAGCTCGATATACTTAGAAGTAACTCTTAGCTAGTTAATACCTCTATTTTTACGATCCTGTCTATTTATACTATACTTCTTCTTATAGTTTTCGAGTGTAGGCTTCCTCCCTTTACGCTTTTGACCTTTCGATACTACTACTTCCTTTAGTATAATCAGAATTTAGATACGACGAAAGATAGGAAAGAAAATACTTACTAACTTCAACTTCTCTAAATTAGCGAATTTAGCCTTAAGGCGAGGAGCTTCCTTAGCTTATAGCCTTTTCAATAACTTATCTGCCTCTTTAATCTCCTTCGTAGTCTCCTTCTTAAAGACTATAGTAAGTCTAGGTAGTTCTCCCTACTTAATTACGCCTATAAATTCAGCCTTTTAGTAGTCTTATTTTATAGTAGATTATTTGATATCTAGGTATAAATACTCCTCCGGAGAGTGCTAATAGCTCTTCAAAGTATACTCCTCTCTAGTATTAGCCTGATCGATAAAGACAATAGTCTTTAGATCAGACTTCAAGAGGTACTCGGCGAGTATAATACGATTTTATATTAAATATTCGTCTAATCGTAGTTTTTGACCTCCTAGAAGATAATACTACCGGAATTTAAAGAGGAGAGCTTCTAAAGTAGACTCTAAATAAGGTAACTCGTCCTCGTGGATAATTTATAGGGCAGTTCTATAGCAATTTCTATAGTTCTTAGTGATTCTATTCGTAATTTCCTGTTCCTAGCTATCTATAAAAACCCGAGGGCGGTAGCGCTTTCCTAGAGAATTCTATACGTTTATGATATCCAAAAGTAGTCTCCGGTACTTATCAGAAGACTATTTAGCTCGAGTAATAATACGAGCAACTGTAGTTGGGTGCTTAATGGAATAGTTGTCTTCGCCCTTCAGATAATCGGTTAACATTGCGTACCGAATTTCGCGTGGAACCTCCCTTCGATCTGTCTTGCAGACTGCAGGTTTAATTCCCTTAGTCTTGCGAATCTTTTGAGGCATAATTGAAGTAATTTAGAGCAAAGATAGTAGAGTTATTCATAGTAGAAAAGTAGGTGTTTTAGTAAGATTCGCTTGTTTTGATAGTTTTAGTGTTCTACGCGTCGCATGACTAAAAACGCGCCCGAGTATATACTTAGTAAACTGAGGGAAATAATCAGCAAGTATCTCGAGTGCACGTCCTAGAATTGTGGATTAATTACCCCATAGTACGATGAGCGTTTCCGGAGCTTTTTGGAGGTGAACCGGCTATTATTACCTTAAGGAAGCCTTAAGGTACCTATCTAGGTAGGCTTCTGAAAGGGTAAGCAGGGCTAACGCGAAAAGTCTTACCCGTACCGTGAGAGTTGGTGATGTACCTAGGTAGGTACTGTAGGTACAGATGAGAGCTTCCCAGTCCGGAGTCTACTCCGTATGCTCTGCAAGTGTGCTACACATCTAAGTGTGAGTTGACCATCGAATCAATGTATACCTTAGTATAGTAAGAACCTAACAAGCGACATACTTCTGGACTGGCATCTCAAAGTATCGTGCATACTGTTTGCGCAACCGTGCTATCTTCTGGATTGGCAGATACCACCTCTGAGTAGGGAGGTAGGTATCTAAGGCACTACTCACTCAATAGACAGTTCTGATGCAGATATACTGTCCATGAGCTACACTTGTGCCGCCATGTACATTACATGAATATCAGTAGTAAGGAGTTCTATAGACACTGTTGGAGTAGGAAGGTAATGTACTTTCTAGTGGTTGTCCTACGCCCTGAATAATTCTCCGAGTTAACCTTGGGCCTGGGTTAGCTTCCGTTGCTCCGCCCTCTCTACCAGTTTGGTATCGGTTTAACATGATATAAAAATACTCATCTAACTCTGTTTCTTCCATATCATTGCCATTCTTCCAAACGTCCTATGGAAACAAAAAGCAAATGCATTTGATTTTGATCAACACTGTACAGAAAGGTCGTCTGAATCGCTGCATCTAGCACCGTTGAGACTACTGTACCTAACTAAGGTAGCTAGCCATACCTACCTACCGAGCCTACCTTAGAGAACCCGAAGACTCGCTTCAACTACGGTACCGGTATCCCGAATTGTCTGTCCCGAGAGGACCTGCATCGGGGTGTGTTACTTCGCTACAACGGCAATAGCAAGCGCGACTGCAACTGCAACCTCAACTGCAACGATGTTTTGAAATTCCAACAAACGCGCGATTACCGTACGTCTGGGTGGCTTACCTGGTTGCGGGGAATACCATTCATTACCAGGTTCTGGACCTCGGACGAACGATGTCTGAACTCTCACAACTCTTCTCCATGTGATACACGCTTGCGGACCTGAAGAACCCACAAGAACCAGGATTGACTTGGCTTGCATCTCTTCAGCCTCCAACCGCCATATCACCACAGAATCTTCTTTGGGAACGTTATCCTCTGGAATTCCCAGAACATGGAGTTTCACAGGTGCGACAAGACGGATGAGAATCATTGGACTACCTGACAGTGCCTGTGTACATTCACTACGGAGTAGCTACTAACCACCCTGCAAGCTGTACCTCCGTAGTACCCGCACGAGGCGCATACGGCTCATGGACTTGCAAACCGGCTGGCTACCCGCGTATAACGCGAGAAAATACTTTACTAAAAATACGTTTAGATTTACCTGGAAGGTTAACTTGGCAGTCGATAATGACTTTGAATTTTTGACTCGGGTCCGCTGTTCTGCTTGTTCTGGCAGCTGGGCAACTTAGCAAGTACTCCAAAATCCTAGTGACTTCTGCTGCATCTGGTAGATTCGATGGGCACCGCCATAGATGGCATTGAATTCTGGCTGCCTCATTCCAGCCTGTCTCGGTACTGTATCCGTGCCTCTCACAGGCCCCTCCTCAAGGGTAGTTGAAGTGCGACACTGTGGGGTGTGGCCCATGCTGCCGCTGACAGCTCGCTCTTCGGGAGGCTCGGATATGATCCTCAGGGCGTCGGGCAATTCCCCGAAACGGTTCAGCTGTCAACGCTTTCCCGAAGCCCTGTCTATACGAAGGCTTGTTATATATGCTCGACAGGCTATCCTAGCCGGTGACGTCCCTATCAGGAACGTTTTCCTTACTTGTAGAAAACAAACGAGAACTCAAGGGTGCGATGGTCATATTGACAATCTGAGCCTCTGCAAGTTATTGTACTCTTTGAGAGGAGGGATCGAATTCCCGATAAATCGAATAACACATAGTTCCATTAGTATGGGTGATGAGCAGTCAGACGGACATGCTTGGCACCAAACGGTAATGCTTCACAGAATATGACATGCAACCTGCCAGGATGATAAAATTCGTCTCGGGCGAAGCGATGGCCTTGACAAAGTCATCAGATGATTATGTGACTTTGGAACGTTAGACTGCGAAGTATCCTGTAATTCAGGAGAAAGTCGCGAAATTATTACGCGAGATTACTAAAGTGAATATCCAAAGTCACTTTGAATTTTTATGACTTAGCTTCATTATTAAAGAGTTTGCTTCGCCCAAGACGAATTTGCCCGTTCCCGCTACATCTGCCAGTAGAGCAAAGCCTTTCTATAGTAGCTGGCCGAGCATGATGAGTAACAGGGAGAGGAAGTGGAGCATTTTGAGGCTGGCTGGGGAATTGCTTCTTCAGCTCGTCAACATCATATATTTTCCAAGAACAAGCCAAGCACGGGGAACCTTCCAATCAACAATCAACAGCAGTTTAACCACAGACTCGAACATGAAATCTCAAACCTTCCACTTTTGAATTGCGATCATTCCTTCCGTCGTCATCATACTTCGCCGAAAGATCATGTATTGACTTCAAACAAATTCCTGATCCTGGACTACCCACAAACGGGCGGCACTGCTCTACCCTGCGGTCATCAAACGTCCTTTAGCTCAGCTGAATTCCATATACTTTCTCCTCTCAGCGGGAAAGACCCTATCCCAGCACAGTTAACAATACGCCGTACTCGCACCATTGTAAATGAATGGTCGCCCGACCTCCTTGTCCTTGTCTCCCGTGCTCGCTTGCCTTCCGACATGTCTTTTGGGTTTGCTGCTTGCGATAGGTACCTACTCAGGTATACCGTATACTAGGAGCTTACCGAGAAATCCACCAACCCTAAAGCAGGCCAGAACAGACCACCAAAACGACAAAGGTACGACATCGTCTTGAATCATTGACATTTCAATCCCAGTCCTCGTTTGTGCCACATCACACATACCCTCAACACAACAAGGCAAAGACTCCAGAAATCCGGGCACCTGTTGAGGTCCCCATTTAAGCCATAGCCAACTTGAAAGAGGGCTTGCATGAGAGCACCCGCAAGTGTACCCCCGCTGCGCGACGCCTGCTTGCATTGTTAGCAGTTCCAGAGTCTCGGTAAGTTTCATCTTCAGCTTGCTTGCTTTCCTATGCCGTACATCACGCTTGCATGTACGACGCCGTTTGCTGTAATATGTCCTTCATTGGCTCGCTGAACTTTCTTTTTCCCTCTGCCAAGAGGCGGTGAACATCATCACTACAGATGCATGCACACTCCCATCGAGATACATTTCGGGGATGCAGCGTCGAACCCCACGAGATGTTCCTAGCCTGAGTAGGTATCTTGCACGTATGGAAGAGAGCATTTTCTCAACAATGGAAGGTCTCCGGAAGAGGCTGTCACATGATTTTATATCTCCTTCAAATTTGTTGCCAAGGACAGCAAGTGTTTTGTTCATCTTCTGATATCAGCACCAACAAAACATGCTTCATTGCGAACTCTTTTATCGGATCTGCAATCATTGATTCGGTGATTTCTGCCAGTTTCCATCCCGTGAATAGGTCCCGGGCGTTTACACCTCCCCCTCGTTACGACTTCCGCCAGCAAAAGCATCAACATCCGATGCTCAATCACGCTACTCGGAAATCAGGATATTTCGACCTTGCCTGACTTTCGTGGACGCAATCTAAGAAAAGAAAGAATCATGGCAGGGAGTCATGAAAGGCGGGAATGGGAGCTCCCACACCTGAGAGAAGCCCATCAAATGCCAGTAAGCCATTTCCAACAAGCAGCCCAGCCCAGCCTCTTCCTTTATGTGTAACTCTTCAGCTCTCGGGATCGTTCCTAATGGACGGATCTATTTTAGGCATTAGATAATTGTATGTCGGAAGCCTGCCCCTCACTTCGTTGACTGACGCTGTTGCTCTGCTGCAGAAGTGCTGGATGGTGACGCACGTCGTTACTGATCAGGGGATACTAACTGATTCTGCAGTATCTGCGGACTTCTGGTCTGTCAAATTCTATCCATACACCGAGCCCGGCATAGACCCCGTCTTTGCCGTTGTGGGCGGCAAGCGGGTGAGTTCAAGTCCCAGATCCCCTCTTTTCTTCTTACTCCCAAATACGAACCCCGCGGCGCAGTGTAACTCGATGATGTCTGACTCGAATACAGATTTTGGTTTGTCGCCCACCTTCTGGGAAAGATAACGCGAGTATCGAAGTGATCCAAGTGATCCTAGACGAGGAGGTGGGCAGATTCAACCTTCATTGATGCTTCGTTCAAGCTGACCACAGGCAGAACGACATTGAGCATTATGCATGTGCGTGGAGTAAGGACGTGGAAACTGGTTCGCCGTTGCTCTGTGTGGCTGGAGCTAGCAGCCAAATCAAAGTCTTCGATGCACTTACAGGCAACTTGCTAAGGGTAAGCAAATAAACCAACATGAGAGCGGAATGTGTATGACTAACGCACGCAGACACTTTCAGGTCATGGAGCAGTAAATTATTCACCTACACTTGTTAAGTTCCAATAACTGAGCTGAATAGGAAATAAATGATCTCGCGGTATCACCTATCAACCCGTATATCGTAGCATCAGCGTCGGACGACTGTACGGTACGCATTTGGAGTCTAGATCCTCGTCACGAATTTCAACCATGTGCAGCCATCCTCGAAGGCGACAGCCATGTATCATCTGTTTTGAGTCTTGTAAGTCTAACTCATAATAGTATTAATACTGCTATCTAATCGCATCAAGGCTTTCCATCCCTCGGGTCGCTACCTTTTATCAGCTGGGCAAGACCACCGAATGAATCTTGTAAGCTAAAATTCCTGCTATAAAGGCTCCAAACTAATCGCAACAGTGGACGCTTCCAGAGTTCCCTGATGTCAATACCGGCACTAAGAAATTGACTCGGATCTACTACCCTCACTTCTCGGTGTCGGAAATTCACAGTGATATCGTAGATTGGTATGTCATGATCACTCCTTCAAAATTTTATCGCTCAGTATCGTGGCAATCTAGCTGAGACACCCCAATAGTATAGCGTGGTACGGTGATCTGATTCTCTCCAAATCCGACAAGGAGGAAGTCATAGTTCTCTGGTCCATCACGAACTTCGACAGTTCCTTACCAACCCTTCCTCCATCCAGTGCACCTACGACCCACGATGCTTCGCGAGATGCACGCTCCGCATTCGTCACTGCACCTCCCTCTTTAGTGGACAACGCCATCTCGCTTTACACACGACATCTCCAATTCTCGATTCCCGAAAGCAACATCATGTTCACTCGATTCTCCCTCTATCCAGGCAACAAAAGCGGCCTAGGCCGCAACCCCGTTCTAGCATTTTGCAATACAAATAGCAAAGTCTTCTTCTTCGACCTGGCTCGTCTGGAAAACTACTGGGAAGTGGCGCAGATATTCGAGGAAACCTCTACTTCAAGCACGGGTGGAAAAGATCTGGCCTCTTCACCCGCTACATCGTCGGATGGCAAAGCCCTCTTGATCCCTACGGAGCAGAACCCACGCATACATCCATTCCTCCAGCCCTTCCAGCGCCGGAATCGAGGCGGGGGCGTTGTCGGCGTCGGCGCACTTAGTCGTCTGGCGCGCGAGACCTCCCTCACCGAATCGACTAACTCAGATCAAACGAACCAGGACGAGACATCACAACACCATCTAAAGAGTGCACGCAAAATCGATTGGTCTCGCAGTAAAGAAGGCTGGAAGAAGAAATATAGCATGGAGGATCCATTGATGAGTCTGGAAGCACATCATGCCGAAATGGTGCGGCCGCTGAAGTTTACGGGAAGGCAGGTTGCTTGGAGTAATGATGGACAGTGGTGTGTTGTGGTTGGGAGCGAGGGGAGTATTGGGATTTTGGGACGGTGGAAATGAAGTGGCGATGTCAGGACTAACGCATTGATCGATCCTTGTGCATGTAGAGTAAAGAAGGATGAGTAGCAGAGCTTCTCAAATACAGTAGAGAAAATGGCTCATCACCTGGAACTAGCAGAGTCAACAAAAGTGATATCAACACATTCTCATCAAATTTGCCAAGCATCAAATATATCGTTACTGTATATGCAAAACCAATTTCCGGGTCTTGAAGTGTACCGATGAGTAATATAACAAGGTACAGTGACTTTAAACGCCGGTATCAACAAACGCACCAAAAAGAAAGCTTGACCCAACCCGCTACAGTACAAATCGACTATTCACTTCATGTCCATTTGCTTTCGTTCCTCTTACAAACGCCATCATTAGTCCACTCTAATCCACTTTTCCCCCAGCTGGTCCGCCCAGTAGCCCGTCTTTCTCGTCAAGTTTGAAGAAGCCGCCTCTACTCCTCCTCACGCGTCCCTTACTCCACATCGCTGCACCGACTAACATGCCGGCGATGAGAGCGACTGATAAGTACGGGTGCCCCGAGATAGCGCCTCTGATGTCAAAGAAAAACTTCTCGAAATTCGAGATCGTGGACTTGGGCTTGATCTTGGGCGGAGAGGCTACGACTTTGGGTATCGTTTCTAGGATTGAGGTACGTGATGCCATGATCGAATTGCCGGTGATGGTGGTGTCCCAGTATCGCCGTTGCTATGTTACGTCAGTCGCCATCTCCAAATCTTGATGGAGAATACTTACATCCTCGTCATTGATGATGACTTTCTCGCCATCTTTGGCAACCTCAATACCATATGTTGTTCGGATCCACCTTTCCCAGAACACACCATCCACCCAAGCGAAACCTACTTCCTTTTGCTCGGACCTGTTCATATCGATACGGATGCTCTTCGCGGCCCGCAGTGCCCGTTGATCATTACGGTCCTCGGCTTCTTCGAGCCTCAATTGCTTGGCATCGCGATGTTCTTGACGTTCACGTTGGAAAGCCAAAGTCTGCTTGTCCATCCACTCGAGAGCTGCGCTCTTGATCTCTTTCTTGGCAATCAAAAACTCATTGGGTCGTTCGCGGGTGAGTATCGCTAGTACCACAAGCTTGCCATCCATAATTTCACGGGAGTTAGACGCTGTAAGCTCTGGTACGATTGGGAGCCAAACAGACTGCATCCAGCTAAGAACCTGTCTAAAATCTCGCATATCCTTTGGAGCAAGAGCTGTGTAATAAGTTGGGCGTCCATCTCGGGAGACAATCAGTCTAGGCCAAGTTGTGATCTTGTAACGCTCAGCAAGTTTAGCACTGTTAGTCTTCACTAATTTGGCGTGTCCAATCAAGCTCAAAGTGAGTCTTTCCAAAGCCTCGAAGTCTTCGGTCGTAGTAGCATGGTCGTAGAAGTAGAGGAAAATTACTTCCTCCTTCTCTTCTAGTTGCGCAAATTCCAAAGCGTCGATATCCTTGACTCCATCCCCGACATCGATGGCCTTATTTGCATAGGATACAAAATCACCGAATCCTCGTAGACCCTCGTATTCTACACGTTCTCCACCACGGAAAAACAGAATCGTGGGATATCCTCGGAGTCGGACTTCCTTGCACAACCTTGACTCTGCCTCACAGTTGACTTCTCCAATGTTCAATTTACCCTTCATCTCTTTGGCGAGCTGAATCCAGTTTGGCGCCATAGCCTGGCAATGGTGACACCATGGTGCATAGAACTTGATGAACCAAGGTTCTTGGGTCATGGTGACTTGTTTCTGGAAACTTTCTTGCGTGAATGCTATTGATTTGCCGAGAGTGTTTGGTATGGTTGTAGACTTGGGTGGGTGCACTGGCTTGATCACAGCCTGACCTGGAGTAGATTTCACTGGGGTATCGGGAGCCTTCGTCTCGTCCTCTTGGATATCCTGGCTCAAAGTTGGAGCAGTAGCCTTTGTGGAGGTCGTAACAGGTACAGCAGCGACAGGTGTAGTCTCCTTGGCGTCCGCAGGTTTTGAAGCTTGATATTCCTTCGAGACCTTATCCTTTGGTGCAGGCAGCTCTGGGCCTCCCAATGGCCTGGAGCCTGGTCGAATCGATTCCAGTGTTTCCTCAACAAACTGACCCATAGTCTTCATATCCTGGGATCCCTCGAGTCGCTTGATTTCCAATCCATCCTTATAAAGCACGAACGTTGGAAAAGATTTGACCTTTTGTTCTACGCAGGCGGTTCCAAAAGCGATACAATCCAGATTTCCGAAACGGAACTTGTAGTAGCCCGTAAACGAATTTAGAGATGACGACGAACTATCTGTAGAAGGTCCAGCAGGAACAGGTTTCGAAGTGAAGTAGTATTCGTATAAGGTTTGCCAGGTTGGCTTGATCGCGAGGCAATGGGGGCAATAAGGTCTGTTGAAGGGTTACTCTTCCTATCTTACAGCAATTGAAAGGCGCAAAGTTTGGAAAGCTTACGAATGGCACTTCACAAACCAATAGCCCTCTTTGATCGATGCGTTGAAAGTCTCGCCTTGGAATACCGTGAGGGGAGGCACTTCAACTCCATTAAATATCGTCGGAGGTTCCCCATCTGATATATCCAACCCTTTATCTGCTGCTGCAGCTCCTTTCTCCGGCTTTTTTTCCGCGATCGCGGATTCTGCTAACACCGACGATGCGAAAAGAGCGAAGATAAGTGGAAGGACACGCATGTTGGGCGGATTATCTGGCTCTCCTGAACTCGGGGAGTTGAAGCAGCTCAACCGCCTGGGATCACGTAGAGGGCGGCAATCGCAGGACAGACAGCAATAGAGGCTGGCGCGGTTCTACGCAGCCCGGAAATTCTACTATTGTCGTGGTCAAGAGTCGCTGGCCTTATAACGAGTGGAATGGGCTTTCCGATTTCTTTGTCGTCGCTCAAACGCTCTCTAGGAACGCGGCCGCTAAGGGGTTAGCGCCAATGGACTCGCTTCGGTTGAGAGGCAGAAGCTCCCCTGTCCTTCCATGTGTTTACCTGCCAGTCATCCACTTCGAATGTTTGACAACGAATGCCCACCAACTTCTGATGCTTAGAGACTCGGATTCTTAGGGATTCAGAATAAACACACCACATCAGAAACATTTCCGAACTTTAAAGTCTCTCTCAATATGGAAGACAACTCTATACAGCGATCTCGTAAGAGACGCCGTCTGAGCAGCGACGATGCCGCCCAGAGCAATGAAAAAACCCCCCCTCACAGCTTGACCAGTGAAATATCACCCCCACCTCTTCGTCGGAATCAAATTAGAGTGCTGGATGACGATGGTCCTAAGGTTATCAAATCTCCTTTTCAGCTCACCTGGATTCGTGACTTGCCTGAAGCATCCAACAAAGATGCCGTCTCGCTGAAGGACATTCTTGGAGATCCTATGATCTCAGAATGCTGGGAGTTCAATTATCTTCACAACTTGGATTTCTTGATGGATGCGTTTGATCCTGATGTTCGGGATCTGATCAAGGTTCACGTGGTACATGGCTTTTGTATGTGATGGGGAAGCCCGATTTCTATTATCTTTCCTAATGTCTTGAGATTCCTCTTGAGATATGTCTTATACTTTCCTCAAGATATCTTATCTTTCATCAAGCATTTGCTAACTTCCCATGTCGATAGGGAAGAACGACGATCAAAATCGTCTCTACCTGAAGGTGTGTCCAGGCGTATAGTCCCAGAACCCTGATTAATGATATACACGCGATGAAATATCCATATTTGCCGTTTAAGATGCTAATGTGATGTGATAGGAACAAGCTACGAAGTATCCAAATATCACGCTCCACACAGCTTACATGCCAGAGATGTACGGTACCCATCATACAAAGGTAGTCTTGCAATTTCATGTGTCAATCGCGTCTTCTGTTGCTGACCTCTCAGATGGTTGTTCTTCTTCGTCATGATGATACTGCACAAGTAATAATTCAGTACGTTTTCCCAAGCTCTTTCTTCCTGCATCAGAGTGCTTAATGCTGTGAAAAAATCTTATTTGTCTTGATGTACTTTCAGTCCATTCGTATTGTACGCAGAAGGCTATTATTAATTTGACCTTAGTACAGCAAATATGATCCCTTTCGATTGGGCCAACATGACACAAGCGGCCTGGATATCGCCTCCCCTCCCGCGACACATCTCGGCCAGGTTATCTCAAGATGAGAATCCTGGTTCATTTGGCAGTGGCACCAGATTTAAGCTCGATTTCCTCAATTATCTAAAAGCCTACGACAACAATCCTAAGCGAATGATATGTAAGCCACTTGTAGAAATGTTGGAAAAGCATGACTTTTCAGCGATTCGCGGAGCACTCGTTGGAAGCGTGCCAGGAAGGCATCACATCGAACACGACTCTCAGACAACATGGGGCTGGGCTGGACTGAAGAATGTACTAGGCTCCGTACCAGTACAGAATAGAGACGGGGAAGTCGTGATCCAGATATCCTCGATTGCCACCTTGTCTGAGAAATGGATCGAGAAGACGCTATTTGACGTGATGAGAACCTCGAAGAACATTGCAAACTCAAAATCGACGTTCAAGATTATCTTCCCGACCGCCGATGAGATCAGAAGAAGTCTCAATGGCTACGATTCCGGTAGTGCTATCCATACAAAGATCCAATCACCTGCCCAAGCAAAACAAGTGCAGCACTTGAAGCCCATGCTCTGTCATTGGGCAGGAGATGGCGAGGAACGTGCTGAGCCACAATCAATATCGGATGCTGGCAGGAAGAGAGCTGCTCCCCATATCAAAACTTTCGTTCGGTTCACCGATGGAAAGAAGTCTTCCCTTGATTGGATGCTATTGACTTCCGCGAATCTGTCAAAGCAAGCCTGGGGAGAAGCTACAAATGCCGGTGGTGATATACGCATTTGTAGCTATGAGCTGGGAGTTCTGGTCTGGCCTGAACTGTTTGGAGAAAAGGCAGCCATGGTCCCAACCTTTAAGACTGATATGCCAGCATCGGAGTCTAGCAAAGTGGGAGATGTGATTGTGGGAGCAAGAATGCCGTATGACTTGCCTCTGGTACCGTACGGTAAGGGGGACCTGCCATGGTGTGCTACCTCATCGTATAAGGACCTGGACTGGAAGGGAGAATCGTACCCACCCGAGTAAATGCACATAAACCCCACGCAGAGCATTAGTATTGAAGTCTCACACGGAGCTCATCACAAAACATGGCCATCACATGGCAATCGAGAGCGCGAATACATGTAGCATTCATTACTGAGCCACAAGCAAGCAATCGATCCCTCCATTCAGCCAGGCAAGTATCAAACCTCCGCTCATGATCATCAAGACCTCCTGTACCTCATTTCATATATCTCTCTACGAGCCAACGGCCTCAGGCTGCTTGTTCGCATCGTATCCGTACTTTTCCTTCAACGACTCCACGAGAGTGACATACTTCTCCTTGGCCTCATCGCTGGTAAGACCCTCGTCAACGATCTTCTGCCACGCCTTCTTCTTCGCCTTTCCCTAATGCCGCACATAGTATCAGCAAGTATATTGACACACTCACAGCCCACAACTAAAGCAGAAGTTTGTTCCTCTGCCCATATTTGTAGCACATGGGATCTGCGCGAACGTACCTTAAGATCAAAGGTTCCTGGCTGCTCAGCCTTCGAGATGTCCTCTCCAGATGCAACCTTGAACAATCCTGTATTGCCCTATCAGCATCTGTCTCGGCCCTAGCTCCCTCGGGTAGCTGCAGTCCTGCTCAAAACTGACCGTAGAGCTGGAGGAGTTCATCGTTCGAGGGCTTAGAAGTCAACTTCTTCGAGTCAGCGACAGCAGTATCGAATGCAGACATGATGGGCTTTGTTTTGTTGAGATGCTGCGATGAAAGTAGGGAATGTTAGCATATTTCTGCTTCGATTTATGTGCAGAGAAAATTCGAGGGTAGCAAGATTTAGCTAGGAAGAAGGAGTGTAGAATTTACTTTTTGGTTTCTTGGTTGAGGTGTTTCTGAGAGATCGAGGAATATGATAGAAATGCAAGTTGTTGGCACGAGGTGAGATAATGGCGGGGTCATGCGGGGCAGAGAGTGCTAGCTTGCTTTGAGTTGATGATGGAGGTGGTTGAGCCATTTCTAAGGTATCATAGCAAGTTTGATGCGTGCACCCTATTATAGGTAAATGATATTCCGAACTATAACAATCTCATGGCTTGATTCTTTCCTTACGTCTGTTCATCTTCTATTTCACCAATATAGCGTGTATATAGTACTGGCTGCTTACTCTACATCCAGTATTCACAATCTTCTAGTTTATTGGAAAGGTATATCGTGCCTATGAGGTATGAGAAGCATGGAGAACGGTCCACTGTCTTACCAGCTATGCGAATTGCAGAACATCTGCCTCTCACTACCTGCCGGAGATACTTTCTATAATATCACGTGATGCCTGGAAACCACTGCCTTCCCAAAGTCGTCACACGGGGATGCTGTAGATCGCTGCCCCAACTGTGGCCTGGGTTGTGTGTAACCCGTAGAATTTGACGAACATTATTTCTGGAGATGGTAGCAACAAAGAAATTAAGCGTCTTCACCCCATCGTCTTGGTCAAACATGCATTGTTTACTTCGACTTCGCTTGAGAAGACTCTAAAATCATCTGAAGTTGACGTATACAACGGCCTATGCCTAGCATAATATCCACAATTCGCCCCTATAACAGCCTAAGCTTTATATATTCCGGAGCCGCAAAGCCGCAAAGTCATCTTCGCCTGGACTATCCCGGGCGGCTGATTGAAAGAATGTCCGTGGTGTTACCGCTCTGCCCAGCCTGCACAGGACCTCAATCCTCCACATTTCGCTGCTAGCAAGACTGGCCAGCCTCATTGTATTAATACTACCCTTCGCTAGGGATCTTCGTGGAAGAGGTAGTTGGTGAAAAGAGCTCTTGGGAGCATATCGTCTTCTCGCCGCACGAAGCAAAAGTCAATATGCTTCGGAAGGCGAGGAGGCGCAATTTGGGGGCCGTCCAGACTTCTCCAGCCCCTCTGATTTTTAGCACCTGTAGAAGTCCTATAGGACTGAATAGCGACCACATGTGGCCTCAGTCTCCGAAGTTTCGAATTCCCGTCATAATGCGAAGACCAAGTGTAGCGGTCGATGTGGCTGGTTCTCCAGTGGGCCGGTCTTTCATGCTTCCAGTTGTCATCAGAAAATACATCAAAGCTAAGAGGAGTTTCACAAAGTTTCTTGCCTGCTTCACACAGAGTTCTGTCCACGGCTGAACTTGGCCTCCAGGGTTGATATTCCCCAAAAGGCTGAAGCGACCGGAGAACTACAGGGAGTGGAGTGTGCTAAATTTTTCAGCGTACATTCTGGAGAATAAGGGTAACTCATACGTACCGAAGCCGTCCCAAACCGAGATGCACTTGTTCGCAGCAATTACAATATTGGCATGTCTTTCATGTAAACAAAGCTAAACGATTACCAGCACCTACCTAGTTCATCCCATGTGAACCTTAAGCGTAGAAGTGGCTGAGCTGCCCCACTCAACCAAAACTGGGCAAAATGACGTCTCTGTGGCTTACGATTATCTACAAAGACCAAATAGATGCCCATCACCACAAGTAATATTTCCTGATACGGCACGTCAATAATCTTACGGTATCTTCTAAATAATGGCATCATTCCTCCGCCAGCTTGTCGCTGGTCCACGATCCAGGCATCCCGAAGCAGGACTAGATCTCTGTTATGTTACGGACCAAATCATCGCGACATCGGGCCCCAGTGGCACATATCCCCAGCGAGCCTACCGGAATCCTCTGGATCAGCTCGTCAAATTTCTAGACTACAAGCACGGCAAGGACTGGGCTATTTGGGAGTTCAGAGCAGAGGGAACGGGGTACCCAGACGAGGAGGTTTATGGACGGGTATGGCACTATCCTTGGCCGGATCACCATCCGCCGCCCTTTCAGCTGGTACCTTCGATCATGGCTGGGATGAGGAATTGGTTGAATGAAACTGAAGGAACTGTGGAAGAGTTAGGGAAGGATGGGAAAAAAGTTGAGAAGAAAAGAGTCGTGGTCGTGCATTGTAAGGCCGGAAAGGGCAGGAGTGGAACTATGGCTTGCAGTTACCTGATCAGCGAATGTGGATGGACACCGGCAGAAGCACTAGCTCGATTTACAGAACGAAGAATGAGACCTGGATTTGGACAAGGTGTCAGTATACCCAGTCAGCTGAGATGGGTAGGCTATGTCGACAGATGGACGAAGTCTGGGAAGGTATATGTCGAGAGACAGATCGAGATTATGGAAGTTCATGTCTGGGGATTGCGAGACGGTGTCAAAGTACAAGTTGAAGGATTCGTCGACGAAGGGAAAACCATCAAACTCTTTCATGTCTTCACCAAGAAGGAACGAGTTGTAATTGAAGGCAATACACCTGGCGGAGGCGGCTTCAAAGACATGGTCTCTGATATGGCAGGATTTGAAAACGAGAGCAAAGTCCCCAAATCTAAGAGCGCAGATCAACTTGGCTCCATGCCCACGCCAAAAACTCAAACACGGCCTCAAGAAAATTCCAGCTCGACATCCACTAGCGGCGAAGACACAGGTGCCGAAAGTGGCGGCTCGGCAGTCATCTTTAGACCCTCGAAGCGAGTTGTTCTCCCTTCCAGCGATGTGAACATCGATTTTGAGCGCCGGAACAAAGCTTCCATGGGTTGGACGATGGTCACTGCAGTAGCACACGTCTGGTTCAACTGCTTCTTCGAAGGCAATGGGCCGGAACAAGGCGGTAGGCCAGATGGAAATGGCGTCTTTAACATTGAGTGGGATAAGATGGACGGTATCAAGGGTTCAAGTCGGAAAGGTGCCAGAGCGTTTGACCATTTGTCTGTAATTTGGAAAGCTTACGATCCTGCTCCGGAAGCTGTTATTACTGAACCGGGCATCAACTCACCTGTCCAGCAAGCAGCACCTGCGGATTGGAAGGGAGGCAACAAAACAGACCCTGGACTTGGGAAGAATCTAGGTTTGCGAACTGAGAGTCCGGCGAGCGCGGATGTCAGCAAAGCGAGTAGTATGAAGAGCACCGGGCCAACCGACGATAATGACTCTGAAGAGGGCGTTAGGCCTAGTGGACCGTCTGGCGAGGAATTTATCGAAGCAGAGGATGTCAATATGAAGGATCTACCGCAGCCGGAGTCTAATAATTCACAGCCGACCATTGCTGCTCTGAATGCGGGCATGGATACTGCCTCTAGCACGACAGCCACACCGCATCGAGGGTTAGACGGGTAAGTCTTTTCTTCTTCAAGGTACTTCCAGCGAACATGTTCTAACAGGAGCAGCCAAATCGATAACCTGGATTCTCCAACGACGCTCAATCCGGGTCAAGTGCCTAAAGCAGCAACAATCGGTACCGTTTCACCCCCGGCAGACCAATTACGCGATGTGCATACGCATGGTTTAGGCCATTTACAATCGAGCAAGAAGACTATCGATTCATGAAACATGAATTGTGAAATTACGGACTACGAAAGGCGACAATGTGTCAGTTCGGATGTATAATTAGTACAACCTTTGACTGAGCTTTAATGAGGAAGGCTTGTCTGTGGAACTGATAGAGGAAATTAGAATCTGTAACATTTGAGGATAAGTGCAGTTGCATCGGTTCAGTCCCTGCCAAAGATTGTGGAGAATGGAAATAGAGATACCAAGCACTTGGGAACGCGCGCATGTATATATTATGAGGAGCGTCAAGCGGTGCGTGGATAGCATCACCCGATACAAGTAAGATACCGAGCTTGAAGCAAAAGATTTGCAATGGTTACCTATGTGTACTTGTTTGCTGCTTCATGTAGCCCCGAAGGGTTGAGTCTTGGTGATAAAAGGGAATAAGTCAATATTACCCCCCTTAAAAAAGCCACTCCCCAAGCCGTCAGAGTCCGGATGAGCCAATTGCAAAGCTACTTTCAGGTGTCAGAGAGGCGTCAATCGCAGGCTAAGTGGACTTCCAACGGACAAGTCAATCGAAACTCCAAGCAGCTCTGGCTTCAATTCTCCCTAGTACTGTTATCAAGGCAGTCGACCAATATGGCGCATGCGGCGTTGTACCTGTCGAACAGAGTTTAGGAAGTCCCTTATACCTTTCCCAAATAATACAGACCTCAGAACGACCCGAAGTACAAGGATCCAAAATTATGAGGGCATGCTTGGCAGCACCGGGGGATGTGATGGACCAGCTGAACTGACTGAAGAAATTCTAAGATTGAGCCGTCCTCGCATCCGCGTGTGCCAAACCTCAGATGTTTTAAAGGGACCCCATTACTGGATTGCCTCTTTTTCAAGTCGTCGAGAACTGTGAGTTATACATCTTCTTGCGCGTAAATCGTCACCCCGAAGAGCCGACTGCCAGAGGATCTGAGCGATCTGAGAATCTTTTAGCTCTCCCTTCAATCAAGTCAAATCCATGATTGCCTTTCTGTTCTTCGAACCATATTCACGAGTTCACGACATAGATGGGCTGTGAGTATTGTCTCCTCGTCAGCTTTCCTACACAAGAAAGATATCGTCTTCGAAGGGCTGTTATCAAATACTCTTTACCTTCGATCTGACCTCTCAGCCGCTCTCGTCGAACTAGGTTTCGCAGCCTACAAAGAGCAGACAGGTAGCGATGGCATACCAGATGGCTGCCGACGTCCAGACTGGCTTGGAGAGCCTTTTCCAGACCAGACTGAGATATGGATTAAAACTTCACGGAACATCAATATATTCGGATCCCTGCTGTATTATCTATTGCTAGAGAAGGATCCTGACCCAAGGGAAGACTAAGAAGATATGCCGGAGCTTGAGAAGAATGATTTGAGGGAGATATGTTTGAAATGCTGGGTGCGAGAGTTCCGCGGCATGGATGAGGTTGTTGAAGCCGTGAAGAGCACTGTGGTACAGGAAGGCTTGGAGCTGAGTGGAAATGATGATGTTGTAGTCGATGCTTCGGTTAAGCAGTTTGAAGATGTTTCGTAACTTTGGTATTTTTCAGCGGTATGAATACTTGGGCTATACGTCTCCAGTATCAAAAGTACTCTGCATATCTATGCAAATATGTCTAGGTGCTTAGACACTACCGTTCTTCCGATAGGACATTGAAACTAGTTGGAATATATTCAAGGTTGGATCTCTAAATGATATTGATGTATTCCTGATTAGACCGGAGAATCAATTTCCGATTATACTCACAGCTTTTTTTGTTGCTCAGATATTAGCACCCGCCAAGTGTATGAAGACTTCAAGTTTTTTGATATTCTCATCTTCCTCTCGAAATGTACACTTTCCATCCATTCAGATGCATTCAGCAAATCATATTTGAAATGTCATTATTCGAGCAAAGGTTCGTGTTCAAATGCATTGTGGTCAAGCCGAGTTTCCCTAGTACCAGAGTCTCCGCGCTTCTCTTCACGCAAAAACAGGGTCACAAATCCAGCTGAGATGTATAGTGCCTTCAACTGTCAGTTGTGATTCGTCAAGAGAAATTTGTTAAGAAAGGGAAAAGCTGAAACGCTTACAGCTACGAAAAAGAATGGTGTCGCCAGCCAAAGTGTCGGGCCTCTCATGACTGCAGCGAAGATCTGCTGCATCGCTGGATCTCCGAAAGCGTGGCCGATGTTCTCAAGTATCGCTACGGCAGCGTAGAAGCTAGCTTTAGATGCATCGGGAATCATATACGAAGTGTAAGACAGCGTCGAGACTCGCGATCCGAACCCAGCAGAGAAGATGAAAACGCCTGGAAGCTTATTAGTGCTTGAAAGCGGGGCTTGATGACTATGTTCAGAAGGTCTTACCGAAGTAAAGCATGTTGCCAATCGGAGCAAGACCCAATGTGAGTGCACCAGTTGCCAGAAGACAGACACATGTGCGCATCAAAACCTTGTCTATGACTTGAGGATGTACGTTGAATTTCTCCCTGATCCTTAGTACGAGGCGAGGAATGAGCAGTGAGTAGAGTATGATATTGACAATGGCAGTCTCTGAGTAAAAAGCTGCCCCGTCTGATATCTTCCACCCGAACCGAATTGATGCGTACTGAATGAGGACACTCAGAGTTGTATACCGCAATGTCCCCACAATGAAAACAGGAATCGATAGTAAAACATTTGCTTTTATGAACAAACTTCTGAGATTTGGCATTTCACGCTGCACTGAAGTTGATGAATCTTGATCTGCAAAGACGCTGACTGAACTGGCTCCATCCTGCACAGGAGGATTGGAAAGAGGTTTTCCCGTTCGAGAATGGGGCATTCTTGCGAGTAAGATCATGCAGATAGTCAACGAGGCTAAAGCGAGACCGCAGGGTATCCATGGTGATATTTCAGTGGTCATCGTTACAATTAAAGATGCTACAAGCTCGGCCATGTAGAAGGCGGAGAAAATATAGTAGTATGCGCGACTCCTATGAAGAAATCATTAGGACCACATTACTTACGCTCTGGATTAGATACTGACCTTTCCTCATCGTTGCAGACTTCAGACGCCATTGCCCACATCAAGGCAGCACTAGTGTAAAGTCCACCACCAAAGAGGAGGAAGACAGACCCTAGCCAGACGAGACGAAGGGGAAAGATTCGAGGTAAGAAGCCTGCAATAATAATCAGCATCGCTCGACATCTTAAAGGGTATTACGGAGGACGCAGTACTTACAGACCGCGTATATCCACACCAAGGAACCCATTACACCAAGCAAAGATCCTGTCATAACTTTCCGACGTCCATACTTGTCACCTAACTTTCCTGTTGGAATAGCGACAAGTAGTACTACAAAATTCAGAAATTCAAGTCACAGATATCAGAGATTTCGAGACTGACCTGGAACGATATCAAGCAGTGACTTCCAGCCTCTGATGGTCGCAAGATCATGTTGGATTTCGACGATCTTACATAAAGCCTCAGGAATCGATCCTGCATGACCAATAATGCTAGGATCATGGATGCTATAGTACGAGAAGCATAATGACTGCTCGAATAGCTTTACAAGCGGTACTACTAAGACGATCTCGCAGAATGCTAAGAGGAAGTGAATTCCCATGAGATAGAATAATTGGGCTGGCAACGGCTTTGACACAGCCGTGAATGCTTTCAGGACTGAGTCCAGCATGCTCATCCGAAATCTGAGTATCGGCAGAGGGCATGAACGTAATCGAAACATCTAATGTAGGTCGAGGTTGCGACATAGCAAGCTCCACCTCTTCAGGTCTTGTTGTTGACAGGGCGGGAGGAAGACGGATGTGCCAAGAAAGCCTCTGGGTCCTGCACGAGCCACAGATCTCCAGGTTTGTGCGCCACTAATTACACAACTCAACCCTACTTCTATATGCTGACAAATCTGGGAAAGAGAGTTCAGTTCCCACAGCTACTCTAAATCATCAGCAGCCGGTAAGTCTAATGCTTCTTTTCTTTCGAATACACTATTTCCGTTTCGATAGGGAAGTACGAATGTCTCCATAAGAATCTCAGAATACTGTATGGGATAAGATTCACCTACTGAGATTGCTTGATTACTGCCTCAACAACCGATCATGGGCCCCAAAAAGACCTTGCCTTTTGCAGCCTGCGACTCATCAACAGTAGACTTCGTCAGTAACGCAGTGCTTGGGAAAATCGTACATTAACCCTGCACGAGCGAGAATCTGCTGAATCACTACAGTCCAAAGCAAAAATGGTACTATTTCAAGGATTATCTTCTAACCGAGCTTCTCGTTTTCAAAAATGCAGATGACATGCCATGGCATTCCGGTGAGGCTCTTTTCGCAAGCGTGGCAATATGCGGCGGTTTTTTCGCTACGTGATTCGTTCTAGCCCTCCAATAACAAGCTTTGGGCTTGTCTCCAACAATCTCAAAATACCTTGACTTTGATCGTTGTGGTTGTGGGCAATGCGGGATATCTATGTGTTACCACACTATTCTACGAAAGTTTGGACTACACTGCGTGTGATACTACAATCCTGGATGACGACGTGAAGTTGGACAACCTGTAAACGACAGAGCTGGTCGCAGGAGTAAATCAGTCCACAATACGAGGCGTGCGTCCTGGGGCTAGGAATGCACCACGCAAGGGAAAGCGACAATCGTCGAAATATGTCTAACATCACCTACAATTTCCTATTAATTAGACCTTGATTGCAGTATTCTTTCGCTGATCTAAAGCAATTGATTGATATCTAAACACACTATACAGTATCTCGCTTATTTCTGTGGAATATGTTTTGTCAATAACCTGGAAATATCGTCTAGGCTAAAGTCGCTCATCGCATTACTTTGATAAGCTCGTACTGTCCTACAAACAGCCACACGAGCATGAAGTCCCTGAAGCGTATCAAACAAAGTTGTTAATATATCAATCTCTATGATTCCTAGCTAATGAATCCAAGAAAATGAAAATGCTCGACATGAAAGCTCAGCTACGTCAAATACTGCGGATCCTCATACCAAAGATGCTTAGATGCCACTCGTAGCACCTCCATTCCAGAATTGACCTCCGCTTACGAAATTGCTAATTGCCTCATCCAAACTAAGAGCCTCAGCTGCGATGTCACGTTGACTTCAACAGCTCACAACGCCGACTTCTTTGGTCGTCAAGACATCTTCGAGAAGATTGATGAGAAGTTGCTCCCACCGAAAGACATGCTCGTTACATACTGGCCCCGTTGATTGTGTCTTGTGTCGCAAAAGTCTGTCTCAATAATCTCAAGTACCATATTTCTCTTCTCAGGTTGTTGGGCTGCCACGACTTCCATGAATGATGACTCTCAGTGGATTTAGATAAGTGCGGTCAAATATAAGATTGCAATAGAATGGAGACCTGATTCAAAAATGAAACGGAGTCGTGTCAATTTATCAACATATAGTCTCTTTTTAGACTGAATTGCTGAAAATGAAATTGTAAATATTGCTCCTTGGAATGCTTCCTTGGCCCTAAATACGCATTGAACTAACTTTCCAGAGCCTTTTCAAGAGTTTTATATTCTGTATTCTGAATTCTTGTTCGAGGATTAGTCGTTAATATTCAAAATCTGATTTCCTGCCTTTCGGCTCCCGCTCATTGCATTGACCTTGTAGTTCTTTCAAAGCCAAATCATGGAGTACTTTTGAGAAGAAACTTTAAGAGAGAGGCGATAGAAAGTTTTGTCGCTTGATTATATTCTGACTCCCCTCCCAGAGGTCCAAGAAAAAGTTGGCTTGCTGGAGATAGTATCCTCGGTTCCAATGTATAACTATCCTTACGAAAGGTCAGGCAGCGAGGACTCGACCAATTCATCACTTAGTCCCCAGGACCCCAGCACCTTGACAACTTGACAATCAGGCTTGTTTGGGCCGGTGAGCAACATAGTCTTCCTACTAGGTCTTCAAGGTGGAAAGGCGTTCCGAATCTCCTGTCTTTACGGATATATCCAAGTCGTGTTCTAGATTTGTTTACCATCAGAAAGCGAGCTCGCTTAATTTAACGTCCTTTTCTGGTGCACGCAGCACGCAGCACGAGGGCGGCTGGGCCTTCCAGCTCTCCACACGTCACACTTTACACACTGCATATAGCATATAGCGCGAGATTTGCGAAGCACTGAGCAAAGCCTATCAATGAGACGACGGTTGAACGACCTTGCCTCAAGTTCTGTGAGATCCATCCTGTTGAGAACGATATTTGCTAACATACTTCAGGGCTTAGTGAGATAGTCCACGTTACTGGAGAAATACTACTTCAAGCGCTTGATATATAGTGACATAAGTATATTAAAGCACTCTCAATCTTAAAGCGGTCATTGCACTGTTCTTTACACAAAAGATTCGTAATGTGAACCGTTCTAAAGTCGCACAGGCAGGTATAGTCGACAACCAGCTGCGACACTTTAACCGCCCGTAGGCTCAGCAGACATAGCCTTGGACACATTACCGCGAAACTCCAGAGCCAGAAAGGGGTATATAAGAAAAGCACAAAGCGATCGACAAAACGCTCGATATAAACTCTTCACATTTCAGGCGTCGCGGAGTAAGTACAGCTCCCGCCGCCTGACACCCAGTCAAGACTACCCTTGCAGCAAAGATGGTGTTGGTATACAATCCGAGAAGACTCAGCTTCGATTCAAAAGACATACCGGTCAAACATATTAAGAGTAGCCTGTGATTTCCCGAAGAAGAAGAACAAGCGTCTGCTGTATGTGATCCGGACGGCGCTAATTTCGCCAGAGATGGGATGATGAATGATATGGAAGGCGTCGTTTTGATGTTGATACTGACACTGACACCGACTTGGAGTACTGAGTACCTACTGAATATCGCGCAATCTGTACTTTATCGAAAATCACTGGATTTAATGTCACTACCTAAGGTACCTACCTATTAGTCCAGATAATGTTACTACTGAGCGCTAGAGCTTTTGTTGCACGTCGCATATGACATGATGTAAGCACTGAGCAATTCTCACTGCTACTAATTAATACATGATCGTTATTACAGTTCTTTGATGAACGTAAATCTGACAGTTGAAAGTCCCCCTCCCTTTGCTCCTTTGGGGCTTCCCTCATTGTGTCATTGACAACGGGACGGACAAGAAAAGTGTAACGATATACCTTGTAATTTCTCAAGGGACTCCACTAACGTACTCTTTCGACTGCCACTTGCAAGACTTGAGCATCAAAGACCGACTAGTTCGATAACGATATTAAAATTAAACGAGCCTATCTCTGTATGTAGAGTCCTAGGTTTGGTATAAAACGCCTTCGCCAATGCAAGTGCAAAATTGCCCATCTCTTTCCCATCGTGTTCACCTATGAACATCCCATCCCATTCAACCTTCGAACCTTCCAATCCCCACAACACCATTAGACTAATTAAATCATACAGCAATCGGCCAGATATCTGTAGGCATGATCGCACACATCACAATCATCATTTATCATCAAACCCAAGTTACGACCCAGCCAGAAACGGAATCGGCTCAACCCTCCCCAGCATCCGGTCCGGGAGGTACAAATAAGGATGCTTCTGGAGCTTCGAAAGTGCACTTCTACTCTCTCCATCGACATCCTTCGTACCCCTTACATTCTCCAACCTTGGCGTCTCAACAGGCGTAATCGAACGACCTAATCCCAACACACCTTTCCCCCTCCCATTCACCGATTTACCCAGAGCAGTCTCAAAGCTCACGAAACAAGTATCCGCGTCATCCCAATCTTCACTATCGCTGTAAATCTCAGGCGTGTATTGCTGGCCCGCGCGTTCCATATCCTCCAGAGCCTCAAGAATAATAGCTTCAGTCCAAAGAGGGAGCAGCCTATATCCCAAATTCTCGAGAAGGGAACGCTGCGTATAATTGATTTGTGAACATGTCCAGATGTCTCTGCCCCATGCGATGGCGTATGAAATTGTAGACTGCTGTTGGTCGTCGGTGAATTTGACAGCGAGGATCAAGGCGGAGAGGATTATCAACTCGGGGTGTATAGAGTCGATGTGTTGCTGAGATGTAGCTGGGTGGACGGGGCTAAAGGATCCAGGAAGGGTATCTGTGTGAGAGAGGAGAGGACATCCTTTCCGCCATTGGAGGGCGAAGCGGGAATTTAGTGAGTCGAGGATGCATACTGCGAGAGCAATGGTCTCAAGCGGTATGTTGGCGCGAGTAAGGATTCGATGGACGAGCGGAACCGAGGGAGCTGTGAGTGAGGTGGATGAAGGTATAAGGTTTGTAAGGTGAATTGCCGGGCCTGAATGCAATATATCTGATTAGCCTGAGTTCTCATATAACAGGGAAAAGAAATCTGGGGAAAATGTACCAAGGAGTTCTGGATCAAGAATTTCACCCGGGGAGGAGAATGGGTCGGGGGATTGCTGTCGACTGCTGAGAGTGGAATGCGAAGAGGGTGGTGGTGTAGGGAGACTGGAGAGAGGGACGTATGTTTTGGAGAAGTAGGATTCGTCGAAGGATGAGGAAACTGAGGAAGACCGAGATCGAGATGCCATCGGAGGTGTTATGACTTCCTGTCTGCCCTTGGACTTTCTCTTGAGGTGGGATGTTGTGAACATGATTGCGAGGCACAAAGTGATTATGTGAAGTCGGGGGGAAGTAGAGATATTATAACGAGTCTTATTTCGCCCATGAGATACAAGCTTCAAGCTTCGAGTTGCAAATCACGCCTTCTTTCGTCGCTAATCCGACTGCGGGCCGATCCTGCTCGAATATGCGGGTGAATGTGATGTATGTGTATAGCCGGTTTTCCTACAGACGGATGTTCTTCGAGGAAGGCTGTACGTCGAAGTCGAGAGGGACTATGGGCCGGAGGATATACGAAGAGCAGGAGATATGAATGATTGAACGAGCGTTTATGTGTCACCACCGCGAGATTACTCTGACTGGTCAAGAGTAGGAATTCGTGATTGTACAAAGGAAGGTAGTCGTAGTCAATCGAGACGGAAGTCAACGCTCTTTATTCTGCCAGCAGAAACATGGAGTGAGTGGCACCGGGCTATATAGCAAATGAAACGAAACGAGTGTGTGCTTGCGTGCTTGTGCTCCGATAGTCCCCCCCCCGTACCGTATTTCCCGTATTGAGCTTGTGCGAACGCGAGAGCGGGATGTAATGCAATGCACTGCACTGCACTGCACTGCAGTGCAAAAGTAGAGCAGAGTAGGCAGAGCAGAGCAGAGCAGAGCAGCGCAGAGCTAATGCTGTTGACAAGGACCAGGAGGCCGGCGGTGAGGTGTGAGTTTTGATGGCCGCAGGCGCAGGGCAAGATCGCTGGATCGGTAGGTGTGGATCGGAGGGCTGGATCTGCGCTGCGTTAGGTTGTTTACAGTAGCGGCTGTACAGTAGCTTGGGCTTGGGAATAATGGACCAACAGAGAGGAAAGAGGCTCGAGAGAGGAAATCCAAGCCACGTCTGACATTTGAGACATGACGACTGGACTTGACTAATGCGTCCGTTCGGAAATAAAAACCATACGGAAAATATCACGCTATAAGACAAATAAACGCCTGCATTGTTCAATCATGCAGCTGGAGCAGTTCGTACATTTGTTTCGGCAACGTGCATACCTGCCTGCCTGGATGTCGAGGAACAATGGAAAGAGAAGGTACTAGCCGGCCCACCTCCAGTTTCGCTCGGGGCTCGCTTACTGTCGGGGAAAGCGAATGTCACAGGCAAGCAAAACTGTCACAGCTCAGATAGCCGAGGCAGTCTTTTCCCACCA
>JACBAH010007327.1:0-26882 GCA_014282315.1 Neospermospora avenae | reverse complement strand
TGTTGAAAAGGTCACGAGACTATCGCCCAACTGGAAGCTCCGGTTGGGTTACCTCTAAATTATACCGGTATGGGAGCTCCGGTACCGGTATAGGAGATATCGCTGAATCGGAGGTAACAGAACGAGTATAAGCGTCGAAAGAATATATATGATCCAGATCAGAAGCTTCAACCCACATTCTCGGGATTCGTTCACACTAAGCTTTCACTGCTTCGGAACCTTTCTCGTACTTAGTGCTTTATGGATCCAGATACAAATGTGTGTTCGACAGGGTCTGATTTTCGAACAAATTCGCGAGTTGTCAAGCCTTGTTGAAACCATGCTTTTGATTTACGCAGCTTGCTGTGTTTTCTTGTCTCAGCCACCCAACCAGCACTCTTTACCATGGCTCTTTACCGTTCCGCGTCGATATTTTTACGAAACCATTCTCTAAGCGCCTTGTATCCTCCTATACCGTCGTCCGACCATTATTTTCAGCGCCGATTAGGCAAGCAGCAAGACTCCAACTTCCTGCGAATGGCACATCACTATCACGCATGACGATTTTTATATCTCTGTTTCTTTTAACCGCTTCGACATAATGTTACAACTGTTAGACTTATCAAATTCAATCCCGAGGAGTTCTAACTACGAAGTTGTAATTTGGATAACACACCATTATTTAACTCCCGATCACCCACAATTTAGCAATTACCCCCTAGACCAGTCTACCATGCCTATACCCACACCACATTCTAACCTTCCCAAATGCCATCCTCCAAGCCTCTCTCTCCCTAGTCATCGATTACGTCGACAATATCGACAATTCCTCTTGAATCCTCGGATATGTACTGGGGTCGTTGGACGACAGATCTTACGCTTCAGTAAAGCTCTCCAACAAAACCGCCGATTCATTCTGAGAAGACCACCACACTGTCGACAGCGCATGATGAGAAGCCTGCACATCTACCCCACTGAGGCGAATTCTTCTGTTGTACAGGTTGCGACGAAACCCTAAGTTATAGTTTAGTACGAGTTGAGGCAGGAAAAACTGGTATTTACGGTTTTGCGAGGGGTGAAAACTGGCGATACTATAGTGTGTTACTTATGTGTGATATTTCCCAGAATTTCATATTTGTTTTTTATATTACTTTACAAGGTAAGCTGCTTCCACATCGTTATTCCCGTCTTTTACTGCGAGATGATCACGGTCTATAGGCGACTAGTATTGTGAATAATCAACACATTTAAGGTATTCGGAGTTATTGCAGCAATTTTGATTCATGAATTCCACATCTCGCTGCGTCGATTTCATGTTCCATGTATAGCAGGGAAGGGGATCTTTCTTCTCATCAAGTAGCATGTCAATCACATGAAGTTGTGTACCCCAAGTCCAGGTCAGTCATCCTTCACATTCTACAGATCTAAAGTACTGGCTGGACATCAGTAGGATGTTCTCGGCAACCAGAAGCTGATTTCGGGCAAACATTCGAATTTTGATTTGTGTCAACATCAGTGCCGACTCTGAGCGAGTGACAAAACGACCTCGAGGAAGCTAACAATCATACTCCATTGAACGGGATGATCTAAAGCTCCCCAACGCTCGATATTAATATGCATCATACTCTGTGTAACTTGTCATCAATACTCGACACTCATCTCAAGATGTTCTTTGGCAGTAAGAGCGTTAGTCCCAAGGGTTGGTGAACAAGATGATTACAAATAGCCCTTCTGACTTCGAGCTGGAATGAACGCTACTACACCAGAATCTAAGTATCCGAGAGCAGTATCGGTATGTGCTTCCAGTCTTCTGCCAACCTCAATCTCACAAAATGTTGGAAGGGAGGGAGTTGACTTTGATATATTGCGCACGTGATACGTCACGTGGGACAAGACTCTTGGCCGAGGTGGGCTTAGCGCTCCAAGCTCACTTTGTCTGTCCATCTTCATTCCACAGCAACTTTACCCAGGATCTCGAATTCAAAGATACTGTCATAATCTCAGATTGAAAAAAAAATCGCTTCTGAACATAGAGTTTCTGACGTCACGACGACGCGACTCCGCCTCAACTGCGCCAGCGCTTGGTGACTTGGCTGGCGAATTCGGTATCAACAAACCACACACTCAAATTCTACGCGCCGCCGCCTACTTACAATCCAAGATTCGAATCGCCAATAAGGCAATCAACAACATGGATGCTCAAGAGACCTTTTCAGCTGAAGAGAGAGTGACCTACACGACAGGAGATGTTTCCTCACCGCCAGATCTGCGTTTGCTACATTTCAATGATGGTGAGTTTTTCCCAGTAGCATATGATTTATCGAGCGAGCGAATGGACTGATTGAGAAACAGTCTACCACATCGATGCTTCTTCCGCGGAGCCAGTAGGTGGCATTGCTCGTTTCAAAACGCTTTGTAATGAGTACCGTGATGGAGAGAGATTCAAGGGCCAGCCGGATCTGCTTACTTTCTTCTCGGGAGATGCTTTCAATCCCAGTTTGGAAAGTAGTGTGACGAAAGGTATTCATTGAGCATTATCCATGATATGGGGACGGCTTTACTGACTGGTTTGGACAGGTAGTCATATGGTACCAGTTTTGAACAGTATTGGAACAGATGTAGCTTGCGTAGGGGTAGGTATGAGAAGGAGTAGGCTTGGCATGATTCACTAACATTTTCTCAGAACCATGATTTGGACTTCGGTGTGCGGCAGTTCAGGCATCTAGCTGGGCAGTGTAAATTCCCTTGGTTGCTCGCCAACGTCACAGGTACGTCTCTCCATCTCCTAATTATCAGAATTTCATCTCACTTTCTACCACAGATCCAGCTCTCGGGGAGAACGTCTCCCTAGGGAATGCTGAGAAAACACATATCCTAAATTCCTCAAACGGCATTAAAATTGGCGTCATCGGCCTCGTCGAGCGAGAATGGCTTGATACAATCAATTCTCTCCCACCCGACCTTCAGTACAAATCCGTGTCCGCAGTTGCAAAGGAATTAGTACCTGACCTCCGCGCCCAAGGCTGCGAAATCATCATCGCAGTAACCCATCAGCGCGAGCCCAACGATAACAAGCTGGCCGAGAAGATTCCTGATGGTCTGGTTGACATTATTCTTGGCGGACATGACCATTTTTACAATCATAGTTTGATCAACGGTACACATGTCCTTCGCTCCGGAAGCGATTTTAAGCAGTTGAGTTACATCGAAGCACGTCGCCGGGGTGATAGTAGCAAGAAGTGGGATTTCCGCATCGTTCGCCGCGACGCAATGTCCTCAATCGTCGAAGACGCAGCAACCCTCAAACTCACCGAGAAACTCACCACATCCCTCAAAGCTAAACTAGGAAAACCGCTAGGGTACACTATGGCACCTCTCGATGCGCGTTTTACCACTGTACGACTAAAAGAGTCTAACATGGGCAACTTTATCTGTGATCTGATGCGTACGCATTACGCAGGTGATTGCTGTCTGATAGCGTCCGGTACCATCCGAGGAGACCAAATCTACCCACCTGGAGTGCTCAAAGCCAGGGATATTATGAACTGTTTCCCCTTCGAAGATCCTTGCGTAGTCATCAAAGTCCATGGTCAAGCGCTATGGGATGCGCTTGAAAATTCCGTGTCGCTGTATCCTGCTCTTGAAGGTCGATTTCCGCAAGTCTCGAATATTGAGTTTGAATTCGATCCTAGCAAACCGGCGAATTCTAGAGTCACGTGCGTTAATGTAGCTGGAGAAAAATTGGATAAGGAGAGGATTTATGTGTTGGTCACAAGAGGATACATGGCGAGGGGAAAAGATGGGTTCGACTCTTTGCTGGTAAAAAGTGAGGGAGGGGAGGCGGAAGAGGTTGTGAGTGAGGAGAATGGTATCCTGATCAGTATGATCATCAGACAGTACTTCATGAGCTTGAAGACGCTGGGAAAGTGGAAGAATTGGGGGAAGAGCATGGACAGGCATTGGAAAGGTGTTCAAGAATCTATGCAAAAGGTCCATCCTGTCATCGATCCTGCCAAGTCCGAGAAGATTGAGCCTGGAAAGGAACAGCATCATGGCACGATGGATGACTCGTCAGATGATTCGGATGATGAAAATCCGGGGCAAGGAAAGCAGGATGCCGCTGTCGAGACGGATGTTCAGGAACGACATGTTCAGCTTGTGAGGCGGGTGACGAGGAAGTGGAGACGCCTGGCGGGCTTAAAGGGCCCCTCGATTTGCTGTGACGCGGTCCAGGAGTTCAGCGCTGATTGGACAAAAGTGAGTACTTTTTTATGATGGTGAATCTGGTTAAGGTGGAATAATAGGCTGACTTGTGATAGGCTATTGCACCAAGGCTGGAGGGAAGGATCAAGATCGTTTCTGGGGAAGGAACCGCGGAAGCGAAGTGATGTGTTGACGATAATGAAAAAAATTTTGTGATGCTTCAACATGATGCGTATCCAGGTAGAAGAACGATACATTTACGTCTTTGGAACTGCAGGATGTGACAAGATCTCAACTCTTGCCAAGTCTCATCAAATCACTATATGTTATGATCTGATAAAGTCATTAAATACTCTGTTGGATTACTGGAATCATAGAGCTTGCTGAATACAGGGTATGATAACATTGCTCTGAAAGTTGTGGTCAACGAAAATGACGAATGTACTACGAGGGTACTGTACTAAGCTTTTTAGAGGCAAAATTCTGTGTATCAATATCTTCCACTTGAAGTTTTCTTGAGCTCGCTCAAATTAGGGCATTGGATAGATTTACTCTCGATAAAAGAATGTGCTGGGACCAATTTCCTAACATAGGTACCGCCTCATGATCAATTTTTTTCTGACATCGGTGAATATGCCGAATGGAAGTATCCCAATTCGACAGAACACATTGCAGCTGCAAAAGTAACAAAAAAGCCATTTCATTTCTTGGCATGGGCGCATACAAGTATAGGTTGCACTGCAGGACACTAACACATGCAGGTCAGCGGATAGAGCATCACGTACAACCCCTCATCAAGAGCCTCGCACTTGACCTCAACTTCGCACCTTCCCGCTTCACTTTTCCACCGAAATATGCTACCTACTTCTTAACTACAACACCTTCACGGGATCAAGATCACTCTCTGAGGTGGATTAACGCACCATCACTTCGGGCCTGAATTTCGATCACTTATAGCGACACAACGCCCTTCATCAAACACCTTCCCGTACCTCACGATGCTGTCTGCGATTATTCCAGCAGCTATACATACGTTTGATTCTTACCCTATCCTCAAAATTTGCCTCTCAGCTCTCACAATCTTTACTGTAACAATATACATCAACGCACCATCTCGCCGCTTCCCTATCAGTGCACCGACTCTGCCCGAATCGCCTACCGCCCAAAGAAAGCGATGGAAATGGAACAGTCATACTATGCTGGTAGAAGGATACAAAAAGGTCAGAGTCCTGCGCTTTCCACGTCTTCAATCACTCTCTTTCATTTCATGGCTCTCTGAGCTGACAGACTCGATCTAGTTTTCCGGCCAAGTATTCCAGCTATGGACTTCAGAAGGCCCAGAAATCATTGTTCCGCCAGCTTATTTGGATGAGTTGAAGGCTTTACCTGATGCTTATTTGTCGAGCATTGCGGGCCTGGCTGAGGTTCGTGCTCTTCAATCTCTACATGTTCTCAAACAAATTCACTGTGAAGGAGGTGCTGAGGCTGGAGGATCTATGTAGATGTTTCAGAGTCGCTACACTACGATACCGATCGAGGATAATCATTTTGGTATCCATTTCGCAAAAACGATGTTGACTAAAAATCTCGGTGCGTAAAGCTTCATCATACTTACGAGTCGCATCCTCCTTTTGATGTAAAAGATGAGGAAGTTGACTGACTCGGCTATTTCTGTACAGGCAAAGTCCTCCCTGGTATGATCGGAGAGCTGCACTTCGTTCTTCCCCAACACTTCGGATCATACCCCGGTAATTCTCTATCTCCCTCTCCACCTCCCGATTCCACTTCCACAATAAAAGGTGTAGCTAAACCCCCTTCCAGACTGGACATCAATCTCTCCCCACCCAAAAGTAACATCCATAGTCACCTCCCTCACAGCACGTGTCTTCGTAGGCCCAGCACTATGCCGTCTACTACCCTGGCTGAAGACAACGGAATCCTACTCCAAAGATGTATTCATCGCCTCTTCCATCCTAAAAATGTTCCCAACCTTTTCAAGGCACCTGGTAAAGAACTTCTTACCGCAGATATGGTCTATCAGAACGCACAACTGGAGAGCGGCGAGGATTGTCGAGGAAGCGCTGAATGACAAGCTTCCGCCTATCAACTCGAAAATTGGAAGCGGAAATGCAGATCGAGATAATGAGAAAAGCGGGGAGGAATTCGAGGAAGCCAAGGATGCTACTCATGGTATCTGGGAATTGCTGCCCGATGAGTTGAAAAGAAACTACGATTTCCAGGGAAGAGGACAATTAGGACTAGCTGCTGCTGGTATACATACTACATCCTCCCTTGTAACGAATTGCATATACAGTCTAGCGCAGTATCCGGAATACGCTTCGATTTTGAGAGAAGAGATTGAGGATGTGAAGAAGGAGTTTTTAATAAAGGATGGAGACTGGACGGTTGAGGCAGTGGGTAGGTTGAGGAAGTTGGATAGTTTCATGAAGGAGACGATGAGGTTGTTTTCGGGTGGTGTTAGTAAGTGTTCCCTTCCCTTTCTTTCTAAATCCAGATGCCTGAAATTCTTTTTCATTGTCTGGAAAAGATCACAATATTGAAATTTCTCATAGCGTCTTTCCGACGGAAAGTCCTCCTCCCAATCACCCTCTCAAATGGCCTCATCCTACCAGTCAACTCCTACGTCTCCGCTCCCCTCTACGCGATCTCTACCTCTCCCTCCATTTACATTTCGCCAGACACATTCTCAGGATTACGCCACTGCAATCTTTCGCCAAAACCAGGTTCTGAAAACGTTGAAAAGTATTCCCCCTCCCAACTCACATCCACCACTACTACGTTTCCTTTGTTCGGCCTCGGTAAGCACGCGTGTCCAGGTCGCCATTTTGCAGCACTGGAAGCAAAAATTGTGCTTGTGGAGATGTTGGGACGCTGGGAGTTCATGCTTAAGAAGGGAGAAGGGAGGCCAGGAGACGTAGTGTTTAATAGTTTGAGGATTGTTAAACCTGGTGGAGAGGTTCTGATTAGGGACTTGAGAGTTTAATAGAGGGCTAGGTGCGCATGAGTGGAGAGAGAAAGTCTATAGTTTGAGGGCAACACATAGGAGCTTGCGTTCGCGGAGTGGGTGTAGTATCTGCTTGATTACAAAATATTTACTAGACGTTTTGTAGCCTAGTTCAGTGCAATCCGGGTCCTAGGAAAAAAGTTACCATCCCGTTCAAAAATTGTACTCCTCCACAGATCCTCCCCATTCTTCCAATATTTCTCCCCATCCAAAATCATATGCTGCACATGCGGCGTCTCCCTCTCCTTCAAAACCATAACCTCTCCGCCCGCCTCCCTAAACTCCTCCAAATGCCTCTCCACATCCCTCCATCCCACCAACCGATCGCCTTCACTAAAAACATACAATCTCTTCGCCTTCCTATCCACGAAAGTCCCGTCATTCAGTTTCCCACTCGTCTGATACACCAAGCCCTCCAATCCAAACACAGACTGGCTGATTACGCTAGCGCCTATAATCACCCAGATCATAGCTGCTGATGGATACCACAGCAGCCCCTTTGGCAACCCGATACTCATAGCCTCCCAACCTTGTTGCGCAGTAGGTTGGCCAGGTGCACTATCCAACACAATACCCTGAACGGGAAACAATTTCCCAGTTTGGTTCTTGTAAATCGTACATACGTCCGTGAAAGTCAGAGCTCCGCCATTGCTAAAGAGATGAACCAAAACTCTCGGATTGGGCATAGCATCAATCGCTGAGATGACGGGGGCGAAGCCTGCGAGACGGGAGGCGGTGGAGGTGGTCATGAAATACTCTGGGAGGGAGCGGAGAGTCAGGATCTGGGAGGTGGGGTAGAGGGAAGCGTATTTGTGGTAGGCGGCGTTGAGAGAGCGGGAACGCGGGGAGACACCCATCCATTGACAGATGAGGATGGTTGTTGGCTCTGTGTTGGATTTGGTGGGCGAGGAGGTTGATGGTGGTGTGTAAATAGAGACGGATGAGCTGAGTTTTGAGAACTCAAGATTGGCGGTCGCCATCTTTGATTTACTGAGCTCGGATTACAGTTTGCTTTCAAACTTTTTGACAATTTTTGACAATTTGCGTTCTGATTGCCTGTACAGATAATGGGTTCCTAGTGACCTTCGGACGATAATACTCGATTTATCAGTGCTTGGTCAATATGCCAAGATTCGGGTGATGCAAAATCGAGCGAAGAAACGCTGGCCAAAAACGATCAAACCCGAAAGTCAGTCTAGTATCCGGCGATCATCTGAAGATGTCAAAAATGGAAAGTGACAAGAGTTGATTAGAGTCTACCTGCTCACAAGGAGATTCCACAAGAAATGAGCGCATGTGATACTAACGCTTTGCTGACCTGACTTGAGTAAACAACAAGATCCCAATGATCCCAATCTGACCGAATCGGAACTCAAATCTGTCACAAGGATCCGATATTTCGTTTAGCCACCAAGGGAAGAATTGAGGTTGGACTTGGAGTTGGATTGATGAGACCTTGATAATTGAGGCAAGGGAAACATGTAGAAAGATGGAGAATAAGAAAGACACGGTGCTCGCACTTGCTACCAATCAGATGTCACTCATCGTAATCTTTAGGATCGTGTTATATGAAGACAGTTTGCATGCTATGTTGCGATCTTAACTGAGAGCATACCAAATAAGAAGACCTTACAACACTAGAGCACATGCTTGTTACTTCTTACTATCATCTAAACGGAGTTCGGTTGCATCTGGATCACGTGACTATCAGTCACGTGAAACACTGCAATCCATGCGATTCTTGGACCTAAACGACTTTAGGGCCTCGAATAATACCAATAGTAAGCTTGCCCTGGACTTCCTAGCCATGTGACTGGAGTTATCGCCCAATTCTCAAGTTTACATCGACCAAGAAGCAAGCTATCTTTCACGTGACTGGCATCTACCCCGCGCCGGGAAAGTCCCAGCCGGCGCGGACATCAACTCCAGATCCGAAATGACATGTCTATCTAAGCCCGATTCGCACTGTCAAGCGTGAATAACTAAGACATTAACGCACGGCAAGCTTGACCTGCCTCTTTCATCTGAGAGAGGACTCGGTCCACCTAACAAGCAATAGTGGCGGAGTGGAATTGCTGTCATTGGAGGGACAGAAGCGTAGTGATGACATTAGTTGCACGAGACCTCGGGAGGCGTTGGAAGGACTGGATGGATAGAAGAGCTTCCGATGACTATCTATGGTTGAGCTGAGCGCAGCTCTGGGGGATATCCTTTGGCATTGTTGAAGGAAAGGTGTATCTCATACTACAGTACCAATTGGACTCATCCAGCGACGATTCACAACCTGGACGAAACGCAATACCGTTGAGTCTTAGTAGTCTGTAGTGCCGCGTTACTGTCACACACACAATCGATCACAAACCGATAGACGTACCTGCAGCTAGCCTTGTGGAACCCTCGGGTCCATCACTCCAAGACATCGAGCTACTCAGCCTACTCTACTTTACTCTACTCTATTGACTTAAATTCCGGACGACCTCTCTCAACTTACATCGTCCTCTCACGCACCTACGCACGATATACCGCAGACACCAGCATACCCATACCCAACCCGCTGCAACCATGAAGCTCTCCCTCCTCAGCCTCATCACCGCCGCCTCGGCAGCAACAATCGACGTCAAAGTCGGTAGCGGAGGTCTAAATTTCCAACCTGATTCCTTCACCGCAAACGATGGCGATTCGTAAGTTCTCCCCCGCACTTCACACTGCAAAGCGATCCTGACAATATACAAAGGGTGGTATTCCACTTCTACAGCGGCTCGGGAAGTCACAGTGTAGCACTCTCTTCCTTCAACACGCCTTGTCAACCAGCCAGTGGTGGGTTCTACTCTGGTACTATCATGGGGAATCAAGCTGGGGTATGTCCTCTCCCATCTCCCCCCTCCTCTCCTGAAGTATGTCAATTAAGAACAACCCAAGGACCACACTTTCACAATCAACATCACCTCCACCTCTCCCCAATGGATCTACTGTTCCGTTGGCGCCCATTGCCAGAACGGGATGGTTGCCGCGATCAACCCCCCCTCCAACTCAGATCAAAATATCGCTGCCTACAAAAGCGCAGCTATGAACGCCATGCGCGCGGGGGGCTCTCCTAGCGAGATTCAAGGCGGTGTTGTCGCTACCGGTGGCTCATCCTCAGCCTCATCCACCTCTGAAGGTGCTGTAGGTACTGGTATGGCTAGTCCAAGACCGAGTGTGGTTGCATCGAGCTCCAGTGGTGGTGCTACCACGGGAGCAAGTTCGACTGCGCCGGCATCAACGAGTGCGAGTGGAAGTTCCACGGCTACGGCTGGTGCGGGTTCAACAACTCGGGCTCCTACAGGCGGAGCAAGTGGTACACCGGCTAGCTCGAGCCCGAGCGTGGCTGCTACTACTACAAGTGGAGGAAGGAAGAGTGAGTGGAATGTTGTTTTGGGATTGACTGTTGTCGTTGGAGGGTTGGTTGCTATGATGTCTTAAGCTGGCACGGGATGATAGTAGAAGGAAAGGCGCATTTCCAGAATGAATGTGAATCGGACGGTTTTTGAAGAAGTGATGTAATACTTGCTATCTGGCCTGGGAATTTGACAATGAAATTGTTGAATCTCAGTGTTATTCAGACTTTGTTCCAAGCTTTAGATGTGGCGAGATGTGGGAGTTTGAAATGTATTCAAGCATAAAGTGCTTGAAATTGTCTGTTAGCATCGTGATTCTGTCAGATGCTCATATCAACTTATATCAACTCATACCAACTGACTTCTTTTGATTGTGCTCAATGGTCAGCAAACATTAGCAAACATTTTCTTTGTCCTTATCTGCAGCACAGATAACAATCTGGAAAAGCCCACAAAACCAAACAAACAGCATCATCACTCAATCTAGCCGGCCACCGTATTCTGACATACGTCAGGGACTTGATTGGCCAATCCGATTAGAGTTGCGCCTGGGCATGCAGGGCCCCACTTATACTCATCCTGGTTTGCACTTCCAAGCTTCATTCTTTGTTTGCTCGCTCAGACTTAAGAGCCTCATATACATCTCGCCAACTCATGAGCTGCTGTCCATCTTGAGTTTTCACCTTCAACTCATCACGAGATCAATTCTCGTCTTTGCATCTGACTATCTCACATACAAACCTCCAGAGTAGACCTGAAAGGTCACCCCATCTCTCAAAATGTCTCTATCTAAGCTTGCCCAGTTCGGCACCCGCCACATCGCCAAAGGCATCGGTCGTCTCAGCACAGATGTCATCGAGTCCGGTTCCGGCTCCTATGTAACCATGGTCGGCGGCCGCAAGATGCTCGATTTCACGTCCGGAATCGGCGTCACGAATCTCGGTCACTGCCATCCAAGTGTCACAGCCGCAGCTCAGAAACAAGTCGGCACATTAGTCCACGGCCAAGTCAACATCGCGTTCCAAAAACCGTATCTAGAGCTCATTGAGAACCTGCTGCCCGTAACGCAGAATGTCGACAAGAGTCTTGACACGTTCTTCTTCTGGAATAGTGGGAGCGAAGCTGTTGAAGCCGCGGTGAAATTAGCGAGACACGCGACCAAGAAACAGAATGTCATCGTCATGCAAGGATCTTATCACGGCCGCACGTTCGGAACCATGGCTATGACTCGCTCAAAAACCGTTTACGGTGAAAACTACGCGCCTCTCATGCCCGGGGTATTCTCAGTCCCGTTCCCGTATTGTAAACAATGCTCTATTTCTACTCACTCGGACGGCAAATATGGATTCGAAAACTGCTGCATGGATCCTATTCTACAACTCGAGTTGCTTCTGAAGAGAGAAACTGCGCCTAGTGATACGGCTGCGATTTTCATTGAGCCGGTTCTGGGAGAGGGTGGGTATGTACCACCGCCGAAGGAGTATTTGAAGAAGGTTAGGGAGATTTGCGATAAGAATAATATTCTGCTGGTCGCTGATGAAGTGCAATCTGGGTTTGGGAGGACGGGAAAGATGTTTGCTATTGAGCACTGGGGCGTGAGACCGGATATCTTGATCATGGCTAAGGGGATTGCGAATGGGTTCCCACTGTCCGGGATTGTCAGTCGGAAGGAGCTTATGGATCTCCAAAAGCCGGGGAGTATGGGCGGCACGTATGCTGGTAATGCCGTTGCGTGCGCTGCTGGTGTTGCTGTAGCGAAGGCGTTCAAGGAGGAGAAGATCTTGGATAACGTTAATGCCAGAGGCGCGGAATTGAGAGGAGCATTGGAAGGTATCAGGGATGATGAAAAGCTTGGGAATGTTGCGCATGATGTGAGAGGTCTGGGTCTGATGTTGGCGCTCGAGTGTACACCAGGGAAGGGATATGCCGGCAAGATCCAGAGTAAGTGTATGGAGAAAGATATGCTGGTGCTCACGACTAGTATCTATGATACTTTGAGATTTATCCCGCCATTGAATATCACGAAGAAGGATATGGAGGCTGGCATCAAGATTCTGAGAGAGGCTGTTCAGGAGGTTGTGAATGAGGACGTGTAGGGCTGCAGAAAGATCTGGATATAGGCAGGAATTGAAGGTGGCTGAGATACTTGCAGAGGGGATTTCGTGTGATACTAAGTTGCTAAGGAGAAATGGCGTTCTTAGACGTGTGTGTGGTGCTCGTTCTACTGTTCGGATTCTCCGATGTAAAAACATACGATGGCGTTGGGTCCTACACAGCATACCTATCAAAAGATTAAATATGAGTTTGGATGCAGATGAGTTCTTCTACGTGGACTCATGCATATCAATTGCAGCTTAACTGCAGTTCAATCTATATTATTTGCCTTCAAGTCTACGATCATCTCGCTGTAATTCGTTTGGGGAGTAAATGCTATTAATTATCACAATGAGATGCAAGTATGAGTTGCAGGCGTGAGTCGATGGCCAATAGAATCAATGGCAGAGTGTGCTCACGTAATCGCAGTCGGCTTGATGTCTCCATGCTCGGGTTTGAAGTCCAAGTAGTGGGAGTGACAGTTAATGGCTTCGAGATGAGAGTGAACTTGCTGCATTTCGCTCTTATTGACAATAAGATAAACCCGATGCAAGACTTATCCGCTGCGCTGCTGCCAGGGTTGCACTGGTTCGGGCGCCTCCCTAAAGCTCACTGTAAGGTCCACTTGAGGCTCTATTGAAATATACAGGTAATATATACTCTAGTCAAGTAGGTACCTTTTTCCTTCCGTCCCACACCGATGGACTCGTTTTAATTCACATTTATTTACGCGAGGAAAATGTATCTTACACTTCATCAAGATGTATCTGCCTCTTACGCTAAGGGAATAATACAAAAAGAGACGATTTCAAGTTGCAAGATATATAGAGCAAAGGCTATACTGTAGTATTGTAGGGAAGTACATACCCTCAGACCGCAGATTCTAATAACAACCTCCCGGTTATAAGAGGTAGACGGCAATGACCTCCAAGTAGAACTATGCACCAGGATCAGCACCCAACTTCCTCAGTGGTACTGGACTCCACAATGCATCGGTATGAGAGCCATTTGGTCACAAAGCGGCCCAGTAGGCCCCGAAACTTGCCTCCAATTTTTACAATCCTCGGTCCTTCGGTCGTATACAACGTTGCAGTAGCCAATTCTGGCGTGTGAGTCATCAGCCGTGCGAAAAACGGCGGAAGTTCGCTGGGTGTATCCCTTGTCTCCAAATTGGTCCATGTATTCGATAGTGCTACGGCCATTAGGCATGTCTCTATGTTGTACAATTAGTATAACATTTTCCTAGGAGATAAGAGATCTGTACATTTGACAAGCACAAACAGCGGTAGTATAGCGTTTCTCAATCCCAACATCGCTTATTACTGCTGAGATAGCGCCGGAGATGAATAGGGCGGGAAGGATGAAAAGCTTCATGATTGCGATAGGTCGTATTTGATAGGTTGCGATAGGTCGTATTCGATAGATGCGAGTATGCCTATAAGAAGAAGAGCTTGATAGTGTATAGAGAAAAAGAGTCTTTGGAGAGGGGGGTCCTATGTCTTTTTAACTACTTGGAAATACTCGAAGTCATACAGCTTACTGCTACTTATCAATTTCTTTATTTTGCTTTAAAGGATAAGGTTTTTAGATTGATCTCTAGTTATTTTGTTCTTTCTTTTGAGACGAGAGTTCTAAATACGAGAAGTTCAAGGAATAGAAGTTTCGGACACTCTCTTTAACCTTTGTCTCAAATAACTAGGCGGTTTTATTCTCGCAGGCAGCATAGAAAGGTTCGGACGATAGGTCCCGCTTTCTCTTGTTAGATTTTACGGCTACGGAGGTACAGCGGTCAAGTGTTGTAAGAAAGTACCTTATCAGGCACGGCGTCCGGCAGCTTCACTGCAAATCGGGATATTTTGAAAAGCGTACTGGCTTTACTTCCCTATCTGGAAAATCTATGCCCTGCTTGGATAGTTACTTACTAATCCAAACTACTAATTACGGTAAAGATATTTCCACCTCTACCTAGCAAGGTACAACACTTTACCACTGTACTTTTCGTACCTCCGTACTCAACCAAGAGCTTCCAAGGTTAGGTGAGGTTTCTGAAAGTAGAGTCAGACTACTTTAGGGTTTAATGCTGCCTCGAATCGGAAGACGGGCGGGCGGGGGCCGAAGAGGCCGCAGCAGCACCCGCCTAGCTGCGATCTACCTGTCAGTTGGTGTAACTAAACCCCAACCCCACAGAGTGGTTCCACGAAGTAGGTTCTCGCCCACAATTCTTCCGTAGACTGATTTTGATCAGGACCCTTACTGAGGCTCCCTGTAATGGAGACAGGGTAAGGGTTCAATTCCCTCAAAGACCAAGTGTAGGTAGGCAATACTTCATACATTCGAAGATAATGCACCTATTCTAGTATAAATTCTTACAATATTCTACAAAAAGATTCAGTCTGACAAACACTCTGGATCTCGGTCTTACACTAGTGGCTATAATAGCACCTGTATTTTCTACATAACTTTCCTCACAGCGATACGGAATAGGTAGGGTTGTAGATGGGTCTCGTCCACCTTACGGAGTAGTGTGCACAAGCAAGGCGCTGAGTAATCATTACGGGTAAGAAGGAAAGCTATAGAAATACGAGGGTCCCCTGCAAAATCTGGGGGTAACACTTAACCGCTGTACCTCTATGTGCCTTGTGCGGCCTTAAGCACAGTCCAAACACTACCTTCAGTCAGATCTGAAGATAAGGTTTGAAAGAGCGATTTAATACAACTAAGGTATATAAAGTATTGCTCGTTTATCGGAATAATTCTCACTGAAGAAGTATCCTAGCATCCCGTCGACGTCAAACAAAAAAGCGGCGTCTTCGGGACATGCGGAACACCGAAAATCAAGTGCTTGAATCTCTTGTAAAAACCACATAATCCAGCCACTTTGCTCACAGATAATTCGAAACAAAAAGCGGCTTTGCGGACTCTGAACTTCCCGACCCGTCTACAATACCAAAACCTGGTGCTGGGCCTCTTGTAATAATAGTATTATAACGACTCGAGTGGTACTCTGTTATACTGTAAGTTATTCATACCTTGTCAAAATTTATTTTCCTCAAAGGTACAACGAATTTAGCTTAGTTTAGTAAGGTAATCGTCGGTTCCCCTCTCACCTGCAGCCGGAGAGTCGGTTGTTTAAAATGTCCGGTTGCCTAAATGCCTGAGGGAGGCCTTGCTTATCAGAATATCTCCTATTTTGGAGTCGATCGGATTAGCAAGGCATCGTCCTGTGCACGACAATCAAGCAGCGATAAAATCCGAGAACAACAAGAACTTGTATTGGAATCAATGACGACGGGACATTCAAAAGACTTAATGTCAGCTGGCATAGAGTGCGATAACGACTGATAAACAATGTATTAGATATTCGCAAGCAATTACTGAAAAGTGACCTCTTCGCCAGTCAAGTTGGAGAACTACATAGTGGCGACGACGGTAATATTGGTAAAGGAGTAGTTGTTAGTATTGTAGAGGCAGGTAGGTAAGGATTGAAGTCAATATCATGTGACCATTCACGGTAAAATCGTTTGAGGTCATAGTGAATTACTGATTATTTGACTATATGCTGTTGTAATGCTGTGATCTCATCCCAGGCCTCACAATCTTGGTGTTATTTGGCTGGGCGGCGCATGCATACACCAGACATCGAGGCAACTTGACATCCTAAAAGATCGGACATTCTAAAAATGCCGATACTTCAAAGGAGAGGAGCGTGAACCGACGATTATCCCTTGTTGAAATTTATTTTCCTCGAAGGTAAACCGAATTTAGCTTATTTTAGTAAGGTTGTAAAAAGGTACCTTAGGCGGGATGAAGGATTTAAGGCTCTTATAACGCTGAGCCTTACCTTCTCGCGAAGCTAAAAGATCAACAGAGTGCAGAACTACGACTTCTACTAATTACATTATGAAAGAGCCAATATACACGATAGATTACTAACTATCTAGAGATAGCAAGGTAACAATTAAAGTTACTACAGCAGTCTTAATGTCAAGAGTCTAAGGGATTATCAAAGTGCAAGAGGTAGCTTCAAGAATTCAGCGCTTTATGATTTTGGTGTTCTGCGGGGCTAAGAAAAAAGGGAAGTTTCAAGTTAGTTATTAGCATAGTTATAAATATAAAGCTATCTTGGTTATCATTTCGAAAATATTTGATTATTACTCTCTACGATTTAGCATCTATTTTTTATTGGAGCGTTGTGGTTGAAAACACGAAATACCTACATTTGTGCGTCATGCTCAAGATGCCTCCTATTTTTCTTAGCGTCGATAGGTATCCTACCTACAGATTCTACACAGAGAACCCATAAATACAAGTATTCAGGGGGGGGGAGTAAGAAACGGGGCTTCAGCCTATTTTTATCCTCAGGAACCTCTATTTAGAGGTTCTATTCAGAGGGGGGGAATCAATACATACAAGACAGCCAGGTGCTACATTCGTTACGTTGTGAAGCCAAGTGTAGTAGGACTCCTTTTCGAGTCGGGAGAAAATCCGAATACTCCAGCTCCTTACAATGGCATTAGCCCATACCAGCAAGCTCTAAAAAATGCCAAGCATTGTGCTCAGAACACAACACAGAAGTCTCTCGTCATTGAGGTCCTCGCCATGATGCCGAATCATGAAGCCAACGTCCAAAAGTTCACTAAGACTGGACAGCGCTTGTATGCTTCCAATTATACTTGACAGTCTCTATACTGGGTCTGGAAGGGAGAATGGTGATCCCGGGACTGCCTTCCTACTGAGGTGATTGCTCTCTCAGACGCGATTTAAAGATCCATCGGGTCCCATAAAGTACACTTGGGGCTCTCTGACCCAGTAGGGCAGACGCAGAGTTACAGTCTGCCAAGGATGCTAGTCTTCCAGGGGCAAGCCAGAGATCAAGTGGCCCTAACAAGTCAACAAAGCTGTCGTTTAGAAAGTGGTTCATGAAAACAAAGGCTTGAAAGCTAGCAGGGGGAGGACCATTGGCCAATAAGCTGTTATCTCGGGCCCTCAGACCCGAGGAATCAGTCTGAACTGAGCCTCACCCAGCGTCTCTAACACTCCATGTGGCTGGTAGTTGGGACAGGATATGATCCATAATGCTTGATGTTGTGCTGCCACCCCTCATATGTAGAGACTCGTGAATAGTTCCAGTTCACATCTCGGGAAGTACTGGATCACAATGCGGATTGCGTAGCAGACCGATTAGTTTTGATCTTAACAAACATCGTCACTCATGCTCAAGTGCCAAGTTCAAGCAACAAGATGAAAACAAGAAGATGACGGCATTGAGAATATTGAGGGAGCGGCGTATCAATGTAATGAATATATGAACGAAGTCATACTTCCTCGTTGCTATTGGGGTGAGGAGCAAAAAGGGGGATCTTTGACTCAGCATGGTGTCGAACTCAAACTAGATTGAATCACGAGCAGGTGTGAAATCGTATTATAATATCTTCGAAGGATGAATCGTCAATGGCGCTGCAAGTCACTCTCCATATGATGTTCATGAGTTGCTGTCTGACTCAATTTTTCTGAAGTAAGTGAGGCTGTCGTCGGCAGAATCTCGTGACTCACCACTCTGATTGACCCCACCAAGAAATATTTACAAAACAACAGTCACTTTCACCCCGCCATTTCTCCCCATCTCCCCTTTTCTATACCACATCACCACAATCACGAAATCGCAATCATGGCGGACGCACCAGATGCTTCCGCTCCTCCCACTGAGGCCATTGCCAATCTCCATCTCGACGAAGTGACTGGAGAACGCGTGTCCAAGTCCGAACTCAAGAAGCGCCAGAAGAACCGCCAGAAGGAAGAGGAGAGACTCAAGAAGGCTGCTGCTGCACCTCCCAAGCCAGTCGTGGCCAAGAAGTCGAATGCTGAAGCCGACGAGAAGGAATTGAATCCCAATGTATGTTTTTATTCCAATCATCTACCTTGGTCCTCGATCGAGAGAGGTGTTGATGGAGGGGCACTGACGCGGGGTAGCAATACTTCGAAATCCGCTCTCGCGCCATCGAGAAACTTCGCAAGACCAAGGAACCAAACCCATACCCACACAAGTTCAACGTCACATATAAGCTCCCAGATTTCGTCAAGGACTACGGCCACCTCAAGTCTGGCGAGCACAAGAAGGAGACTGAGATCCGAATCGGAGCTCGTATCTTCAACAAGCGCGCTTCAGGAAACAAGTTGGTCTTCTACGATGTCGTCGACTCGGGCGTCAAGGTGCAGGTTATGTGCCAAGTACAGGAGGCCAAGGCAGATGGTGTTCCCTTCGAGCAACAGCATGAACATCTCCGTCGTGGTGATATCATTGGTATAGTCGGTTACCCAGGACGTACGGCACCAAAGAGCAAAATTGAGAAGGGAGAGGAGGGAGAGTTGTCTATCTTTGCTACCGAAATCGTGCTCCTGACTCCATGTCTGCACCAACTTCCAGACGAGTACTACGGCTTCAAAGACCAAGAACAGCGTCACCGAAAGCGTTATCTCGACCTCATTATGAACCAACCTACCCGCAACGTCTTCATCACGCGCTCTAAGATGATCACTTATATCCGACGATACTTCGACGAGCAGGATTTCATTGAGGTCGAGACGCCGATGATGAATCCCATTGCTGGAGGTGCTACCGCTAAGCCTTTCAAGACTCATCATAATGATTTGAATATGGACATGTTTATGCGTGTTGCGCCAGAGTTGTATTTGAAGATGCTGGTTGTTGGTGGTCTGAACCGTGTCTATGAGATGGGTCGCCAGTTCCGAAACGAGGGTATTGATCTTACTCATAATCCCGAGTTTACGACTTGCGAGTTCTATATGGCTTATGCGGATGTCTATGATATCATGGATATGACTGAAGTTCTGGTTTCGGGGTTGGTCAAGCATATCACTGGAGGTACTACCACCAAGTACCACTCCCAGTCTGGCGAGGAGTTGTAAGTCACTGACACGCATTTGGAGCTGGAAATTTGGACTGACGAATGTAGTGAGGTCAACTGGGCAGCTCCTTGGAGACGTGTTGAGATGATTCCAGCACTCGAGGAAGCCTGTGGCGAGAAATTCCCACCTGGTAAGCTTTTACTTCTTCCAGATACACAAATTCTAATCCCCTGCCTCAGGAGACCAATTACACACCCAAGAGACCAACGAATTCTTCCGCCGAATCCTCAAGAAGATGAAGGTCGACTGTTCTCCACCCCTTACCAACGCCCGCATGCTCGATAAACTAGTCGGCGAGTTCATCGAAGAGACCTGCATCAACCCAACGTTCATCACCGGACACCCTCAAATGATGTCCCCACTCGCAAAGTATCACCGTTCGAACCCAGGTCTCTGCGAGCGTTTCGAAGCCTTTGTCTGCAAGAAAGAAATCGTGAATGCCTACACCGAGTTAAACGATCCTTTTGATCAGAGATTGAGGTTTGAAGAGCAGGCGAGACAGAAGGATCAGGGTGATGATGAGGCGCAGATGATCGATGAGAATTTCTGCCAGAGTCTGGAATATGGGTTACCGCCTACCGGAGGATGGGGAATGGGTATTGATAGATTGGTTATGTTTTTGACGGACAATTATAGCATTAAGGAGGTGTTAGCTTTCCCGTTTATGAAGGAGGACACGACGTTGAAGAAGGATAAGTTGGTGGGTGAGGTAGTGGGCGTAGAGCCAGTTGAGGTGGAGGGTATTGGTAAGTCTAGCACTTCCTTGAGCGACCCTGCTGCGCGTGCGTCTGCTTCAGATTCGACATCTGTGTCATCTTTGAACATGTCATCCTCTTCTGCTATCATTGCTGCTGCTGTTGCGGGCCTTGCAATTGGAACTGCGCTGACATTGAGGTTTGCCACAGCCCACAAGTAGATATTCGGACGACCGCAGTGATGTAAGGACATTCGATATTGGAGAGTATGAGATTACATAACTTCGAGTGGATACGCAAATATGTGTGGAGCAATTCAAGAATACCAACCGCAACCTAAAATAGAAAACAAATAAAAATATCAAATTGGCGAAACATTTTCTTAATCGTGAAAATTCTTCAGATGCGACTTAATAATATTTCACACTTTAGCCATAGGATAGGAACTCGTAAGCAGACATGCAGCTCCGCGCGTGCGAACCACTTTTCCGGTGGATCAGACAGAAATACAATCGTCCTCATCCAAAGACTGACTTGCAACCTAAATACTCGGCAACAATCAAAGATATTTGCAACATCAGTCCCATGATCAAGATCTCATGATCGAACCACTCCTACCGCGTTGACTTTTCGATAGATGCACAGCGCAAGCCTCGATCGATCACGCCCGAGATTTCCATCCATATCATCATATAAATGCAATAACGCAACAACGCGCAGTAGACAAATGAAACGAGGCACACGCGTTTCCCCCACCTCTCTTCCTTGGTACATATTTACTTAGAAAACGAGGTTTCCATTTCTGCTTGCCATTCGGCATGGATGGATATGGTATATATGTTACTGTACTTCGAATATTCTCTTCCCATATCGAGAGTTGAGAGTTGAGACTCAAGAAGCAATACTTAGGGTACTGTATACAGGATATACGTACAGGATCTTTGATGCTTTGATTCCCGTTGTCGGATTCTGGATATCTTTCCTCTTTCCCCCTCCCTCCTTGAGAGCGTACAGCTGCGTGCTTTGTCTCCTCTTTCACGTCAGAGAGTCTCTCTCTAAGAGTCTCTGTCTGCTCTTCCCCTTCCTCATATCCATGAAAGCAAGGAAGAACTACCAGAGTACTAGAGTACTAAAAATCATCTTTCCATGCTTTTCCTTTCCGCATCAGATCAGGTTTTCCTCAAGCCGAAAAGCTCCCAGCAAAATCCGAGTCATTCACCACAAAATGACCTGCCGAGCAGTGTAGTCACAAAGTCGACAAAAGTAGAAATTCTCAGAAAGAGGAAGCGCAATTGAATAGTGTATGAATATAACCAGGTTATAACAATTTAGAGCCCTTTTCTTCTCCTCTTAGCCGGTCAGGAATAATTTGTAAGATTTTGAAATGCAATACATCGTGTGCTATGATATAGTTTCGATAGCTAGCTATATACCTACTTATTGGTGTTAATACCCATATCTAATTTCAGAACGATGATGGCTGAAAAGCTGATACGTTGTAGTGGTGTAGTGTTGGATAAGAAAGCGGCTTGGTTTTGATCTGGGAAATTAGGGTCAGTGTTGCTAGGCTGTGTCTTTTGCGGATTGCATGTGCATTGCATGTCGACTGGACCGGACTGGACTGGAGTGGCTAGGATACCATTAGATGGTTGATCAGAATGTGACTCAGCTTATAGATGGGTGAATGACGATGAGGAGAGTAATATCCGTGACAGCAGTCAGCAGACAGCACTTGTGAAAGATGTGAAGAGCAAGAGAGCAAGATTTTGATCTGCTCATACTCGAGGACAAGGATGAGTGTTCAGTGCTTTCATTTGTTTCAATTCCCTTTGAAAGAAAATTCATTTAATCTACGCCAGTGCGCAATTCCGATAAGTAACAAAGCAATTGCAAGAGCTTGCCAACGTCGTAGACGGTTATATCCGCCAGGGTATCAACGTATATACATATAAACAGATTGCAACTCTATATCGATATGCCAGCACATACTCCTACACACCATGCAAATCTAAGCCTTTCTCTCCTAGATTGGCGACTAAAGGCGTCAAACAGAACACAGTAGACTCGCACGAATAACTAAATTACAACAAGATTATCATCATAACCTCGTTCTCCCGCCTCGCCTTTCCCTCCCCAGCAAGAAAACCACACAACTAATCCAACAAATCACAATCCCGATCCAACTATAAGCAGGCATCTTAAAGCCCGCCATGATAGGCAGCAGAAATGCCGCACGTGGTACGAAAAGGAATGTACTCGCTAGAGGACTCGTCGCCCGTGTAAGAGCAATGGTACTCCAGAAAACCGCCCAGCTCCCCAGTCCCCCACATACAACCATCAACCAGTGAAAGAAGACATCCAAAAAATAACAGTTCCGCCAAATATTCGTGACCTCTCCGGAAACAATGACGATTGGTAAAAAGATCAGAATGGAGAGCAAGGAGAGGTGGTGTATGAGCGTCCAGTAGGCGCGGGTTTCTTCTTTACTACCCGAGTAATCCTGCGCCGAGGAAGAACTGGGGAAAGTGCCGAGTAGATCACCTTGCGGTACTAGCTGCGCAACGAGGGATTTGTAGGTACGCTGGAGTTGAACAGGGTATAAAGCGACGAAAAAAGAGGAGAGGACGCCGCATAGTATAGCTTCCCATGTAACACGCACATTGGGCCGGATGGTAGCGATCAGAAGGGTGAGTGTTGCCGTGAGAGAGGCCGAGATGGTGGACACAGAGTGAGGGGTGTGGGAGAGGAAGTAGGTGAAGAGGAGAGATAGAGGGACTATCCCGATGCGCGCGAGAATGTATATTGGTAACTGGGCGTAGGCGAAAGAGAGATTTGAGAGGGTGAGTTTGAGGACGAATATTATTGCGCATGGCAAAACCGTCTTGACGACCTGAAGGTCGAACTCGAAGAATCCGCCACCGGCGATTCCTTTGGTGTGAGAGCGGATTAGGGAGCTGAGGAAAGAGGTGGATTTTCCTGATCCGCGGAATCCACCTTGGGATTGTGCAAGAGGGCGCGAAGGCGCGATTCCGGCTGAGAGACCGGCGGTTGTGAGCCAGGGCGAGAGCCAACGCGTGATGTATGCGGAGAGGAGGATCCAGCAATGGGTCATCAGCATCTCGATAAAGGTTGTGGTGAGAGGATATGGAAATTTATACACGCCGGCTATTATCGACATCAGCTTGGTATGCGCTGTGTAGTTCTCTTGTAAGTACCCACTCCATAAAATAATGCGATTCATGATCGTCAAGCCGATCTGACAGCCGCCGAGCCAGAGCACGAGGATGGAGATGTATATCTGCCAACCTAGAGAGGTATTGAAGAAGAATTGGCCCATTCCGCCGCCGTAGATGAGCCATCGCCAGCCAGTGTATTTGGCGGAGCGTTCTGAGGGAGAGAGGAAGGGCTCCCGCGAGGATAGGGGGGTGTCGCCCCAGTCATCGTCGTCTGTATCTGATGCTGAGGGCGCAGAGTCTGACTGGCGTGTGCGGAAGGGAGAGGGGGATCGTGAGATGCTGATCAAAGGGATGGAAGTCGGCTTGGGCGATTGAAAGGACGACATCTTGGGTTGGGGGCTCTCGCGGTCTGAGTCTAGACTTCCTGCTGAATCACTCTGGCGATGATTCGATCGTGGTCGTGATCTGCCTCCGGAGAGGAGGTAATTGAGGGCGGGCTGGAAGGGATTGGGCGTATCGGTGTTTCGAGGGGAGAACATGGAGATCTAGAAAGTGCAGTGCGGTGGTGGTTGTGGTTGTGGATTTGATGTAGAGAGTAGGCTCTAGGCTCTAGGCTTTGCGCCGGACCAATAGTTCCATTGCGATACTGTAGAGAGAGATATTCGAAGAGGTCCAAGTCGCAGAGACATGTGACATGTGATCATTTACATTCCTGAACTCTATTGCGCACTATGGCGGCGTCGTATTTGATATCAAGGGGCAGAGGGGGTCGCGGACTTCGACACGGACGAGGCTGAGAACACTATACCCTCTGTAGGTACACTCGGGCTGTCACTGCGAACCCCTCCCCTCCCCCTCCCTGGTGGTGATCTCTTGGCATTAGCATTCCACTCCGCTCCGCCGCCGTCTTCAATTTTCAATCCTCCAATCAGAACTCCCCGATACTCAGGACTCCTGCTGACATAATCTTCAAGGTTGGATAATGAGCAGAACATCGATTCATCCTCTACATTTTGCCATTATCCCCTCGATTCCTTCCTTCGAATGACAACACTCCCTCGACACCCTCACGATGGCTTCATTAATGTCCGGGCTGCGACGAGCAGGTCCCAAGCTATCATCCGATTTCTTTATCTGCCAGCGCTGTCTACGTCAAAGCCCGACTGTGCTATCGAAAGTCAAGACGCCTGGGAAAGCGAATCTATCGCGCAGTATCCGCTTCAATAGCAGTACTGCTTTTGTCGACGCCTCAGCTGGTCGAAATAATTCGCTTGGGAAGCTTAGTCAGACCACAATACAAAATGCCGAGAAGAAAGCAGGATCAAGCAAGAAGCGCTTCTTTCCCGAGACATCGAGTAATGCCGTAGGGTACTGGTTACTGGCCTCAGCAGGCAGTGTATTCGGAATCGTAGTATTCGGGGGCTTAACAAGATTGACAGAATCTGGGTAAATCCTCCCCTTTCTCTCCTCTCCCCAAGGCTCCAGCTAACCACTCCCACAGCCTCAGTATTACAGAATGGCGCCCAGTCACAGGCTCGTTACCTCCCCTCTCACAAGCAGATTGGGATTCCGAATTCTCCCTCTACCGCGCCTCCCCCGAATTCAAGCTTCTAAACCCACACATGACACTGGAGGAATTCAAGAAGATCTACTTCATGGAATGGGGACATCGCTTATGGGGTCGTTTCGTCGGCCTATCTTTCATCCTGCCCGCTATCTACTTCGTGTCGCGCGGAAAGGTCTCAGCCAACATGTCTCTCCGTCTCCTCGGTATTTCTTCTTTGATTGGTGCTCAGGGAGCGCTGGGGTGGTACATGGTGAAGAGTGGATTGAAGGATGATCTGTTTGCTGAGGGGAGTCATCCGAGAGTTAGTCAGTATCGACTTACGGCGCATTTGGGGACGGCTTTCATATGCTACACCACTATGCTTTGGAACGGGATGTCTATCCTACGAACTAATAAACACCTCGCCAACCCTACAGCCGCCTACACGCATTTTCAGAATGTATTATCGCCTGCCCTGAGTCCATTCAGAAAATCAGTCGCTGGTCTCGCCGTCCTGGTTTTCACAACTGCTATGTCAGGCGGTTTAGTAGCAGGATTGGATGCAGGCATGATATACAACGAATTCCCAACCATGGGCAATGGGTTCGCGCCGCCAAAGTCCGAATTGGTCGATCCGTTCTACAGTCGAAAGGATGATCGAAGCGATATTGTGTGGCGAAATATGTTGGAGAATCCAAGTACGGTTCAACTCGATCACAGGATCTTAGCAACTACTACATTTACGAGCGTGATGGGTCTGTGGGCATACACGTATTTCAACAAGACCGTTAAAAGCCAGCTACCGAAAGCAGCGAGGAAGGGCGTGTTGGGCGTGGTGCATTTGGTCGGATTGCAAGTTGCACTTGGTATCAGCACGTTGATCTACCTCGTGCCAGTACCATTGGCAGCGGCGCATCAAGCAGGCAGCTTGGCATTGCTCACTGGGGTACTGGTTCTAGGAGGCAGGATCTGGGTGCCTAGACGATTGATGAACATGGTTAGGATGAGAGCTGGCATTGTGGCTCCTAAGGCTGGAGAGAGGACTTTGGGGGTCGGGAAGGGGATCAAAGCCAATTCTGGCTCAACGACTAGTGGGGGTGTATTGGCGGGCAGCTCCTAGGCCGGCCTCATCTTTATTTCATTTGTAGTTTTTGTAGATGGTGGGAAGAGGCACATGATGTGTAGTTTTTTGTATGTTGTATGTGTGTGTTGTCTTAGCGGCATTGGAATGCGCTTGCATTGGCTTGCAAAAAGAAAAGATAGACGGCGTTTGGGTATAGAGAGAGATATCCATTGTGGGATTATTCACTATCTTGTAGATAAGGTGTTGTGAAAGAAAAGTGGGAGGAGTAGAGAGAAATCAAGGACTCAGCTCTATCTATGCATTTCAATTCTCAAATCTGTCTTCCCGCCCCCACCATGCTTGACAGCTTGAACGTTGCTTCGTGTATCCTGTTCTTCATCTGATCTACAAATGTCACGGAACTCTCAGTATGGAATCCTTGACATCGAGCTCATATAACATTTCAGAACCACAGAATTCGAAATAAAGACGAGGAAACCCTAGGATTAAACCAACAGACGAGATATTTTCAAGAGGCAAGCAAGCACCAGCTAGTTCAGCTTTATCAAAAACCCTCCACGCTTCTCAAACACCTTCATTCTCTTTTTAGCCCTTCGTTTCAGCACCGCCAAAGTTCAGAAGGTGCTTGCTAGGAAAGTGTAATCAAAAAGAGAAAAATATACTAGCCGGCCCACCTCCAGTTTCGCTCGGGGCTCGCTTACTGTCGGGGAAAGCGAATGTCACAGGCAAGCAAAACTGTCACAGCTCAGATAGCCGAGGCAGTCTTTTCCCACCAA
>JACBAH010007326.1:0-26873 GCA_014282315.1 Neospermospora avenae | reverse complement strand
CATTCCCACCCACCTTCCCCTCTTTATCCATCACACCCAATATCTTCTCCACCCTTCCACTAACATGCATCCGTCCTCTGTGTATATCGACCGCCCCAGGCGTCAAAAACTCGAATGCCAAAACCTTCGCTGTGAATTCCTTCACACACACAATCGGACTACTAGGCGAGCAAAGCACATCGCCTATCTTGAGATACTGTTCGTCGATACCTGAAAGGTGTACTGTAACGTTCTGGCCGGCGACTGCCCAGTCCACGCCCTCGTTATCAATTTCCAGCGCTTTAATATAGCATTTTTGCGAAGAAGGCTGTGCCAACAACGCGTCTCCAGTTTGCAAACTTCCCGCCTCAATCCTCCCGCTGACACTCAAGGGATTCTGCACTCCACCTCTAAAGATATCTCCAATCGTAAGCCGTAAATGTTTAGTAAGACCGCGAGTGATAGGTTCAGAATTATCTAACTCTTCGACGAGCGTTCCCCCCTCGTACCAGGACGTTAGGTTTGGTTCGGTGGATTTGCGTGCGATGTTATCGCCCAACAACCCAGAACAGGGTATGAAACTGATATTCTTCGCCTGGAAACCAGCAGCTGTGAGGAAAGCCTCAACCTGATTCTTAATTTCGAGGAATCGTTCCTGTGACCAAGATACCGTATCCAACTTGTTCACTGCAATAATCAATCTCTGTACACCCATACTCCTAACCAGCAACGCGTGTTCCTTAGTCTGTCCCTTCAGCCCACTCTCAAAACTCCCCGTATTAGCATCTACAACCAAGACCGCGAAGTCCGCCTGACTGGCACCCGCAATCATATTGGGGATGAAATCTCTATGGCCCGGCGCATCTAAGATTGTAAAATCCGTTTTGGACGTAGAGAATTGGTTTGTGGCGATGTCGATTGTAACGCCGCGGGAGCGTTCTTCGGTTCCTTGATCGAGGACCCAGGCAAGTGCGAAGGAGGATTTGCCCATTGCTTCGGCTTCGCGTTTGTAACGGTCGATTGTGCGCTGATCTACGACCTTCAGGTCGTAGAGAAGACGGCCCATTAAAGTAGATTTTCCGGCGTCAACATGACCTATATACAAGGTCAATAACAGTACGGGATAGGTAAATAGGGAGATAGAGGAACCTACCAATAACCACAAAATTCGCCGCATTCTTAGCTTTTGCCTTCTCGAACTCACTCAACACATCTAAATTCTTACTCCTCGCTCTCGGGGTATCATCCAACTTGACAGCCTCAACACCATTAGCGATCTGATCCGCCTTCTTCTCATTACTCGTTTTTGGTGGTCCTTTGTTCCCTCCCTTCGCCGCTAACAATTACATTGATTAGTAAAACAACAAATCTCACTTCACGGAAGGTCGTGATGTGGTCGAACCTTTCGACTGCGCAGCAATAACCACGTCATCTGGACTAGGTCCTGCGAAAGGGTCAGCTGTTGTCGAAATATCGATTTGAGCATTTGTATAAGGAAGAGAAAATCGATTGTTATGTTTAGGACGTGGTGTGCTCCTGGTTGTACTTTCGCTGCTGAACATCGTGTTCGCGAAAGCCGAGGGTTCGGCTTGATCAAGCGGTTCCTCTATTGGTACCTCGAGGTCCGACTCAACTTCTCTTTCTGCTTGAATAGGCTTTGCAGGTTTCTCATGCGGATTCGAGTCCTTTCTTTTGCGTATCGGGAAACCTCTTGCTGAAGGCTTGGTTGGAGAAGACGACCCCTTCTCCACTTCTTTTCCAGTACTCGATGAGTTCAAGGTGAGGTTCTCCATCGGCTTCTCAACCCCCGAGCTCCCACTTGATTTCTGCTCTGCAGCTTTCTTCTTCCTCGCCGCAGCTAGAGCTTGTAACTTCGACATCTTCGGTGGGCCGTCTGATGAACCACCAAGTAGTCCTCCTCGAGGATATAGAGGAGCGATAAATATCCCCTGGCGATCAATAGGAGTGTGAAGCCATGGCATGTCCTTGAAGAAATCCGTATAGTCGAAAGCTGTCTCACTCTCACAGCCTATGAATTATCAGCCAATATTCCTTCCCTCATATGACGATCAACGAAAGTAAACCCACCTCCTCTTCCGCATCATCCTATACTCCTCCTTCCTCGCGACCATGGACAACCCCAGACCCAAGACCAGCTCCAGAATACATCCAACACCATACCCAGCAGCGCAAAGTAAAAGAAAAAAATTAAACCCACCTTTAACTTTCTTATCCTTCTTCTCCATTTTCTCCACAAACGTACTCATCAAATACCCAACTGACTTCTCAATATCATAATAGTAATGCCACAACGCCTCTTGTATCTGCTTGTCTGTAACGTGTGTTGCTGTTTCCGGCAGTTCGAGCCGGACTGCGATTGTGCCTACGCGCATATTTTCTTGGCGGTGTCAGCCTATGTATTTACGATATGCCTCTCGTTCTCTCGCCCTGCTTCCACGTCTTCTTTCTCGAGAGCAGTCCCATGGGTTGGGTATGGCACGCGTGGTGTGGTGTGGCGTGGTGGGGTGGAGGGGTAGGTAGACAGACCTTGATCTTCTTCACTGAGCTCTATGTACATCGAAGAAATCAGCAAATAGTCCTCAATCTGCATCAAAAGACTCATGGAACTCAGATGCGAAGCAAGCAAACACACCTTCCGCCCCATCCTCAGCATACTCCTCCCCACCATCATAATCGTCCATCTCGTCATCGAGATCCATGTTTTTGACCAATTTATGGCGCGACATATTGGCTGTAGTCGAGTCAACAGAGATCTGCGAGTATAAATTGGAGGAGATGCGTGACAGCAGGCGTAGAACGTTTTGGTATCGAAAAGGCTCCGTTGCGTATATATTGTTATGGCGGGGTTGTGTCTGTTTTGTGGTCGGGGGAGTCAGGTTACGCACGCAGATCTTGGTGGGGTCAAGAAATGAGTGCCGTCATAGGAAATCAAAACAGTCTCATAGGTCGAGTTGTGTGGATAGGAAGCAACAAATCATGAAAACCACACCTTCATGAAAGAGTCCAGAGAATAAGTGTATTACTTCAAGCTTCACAGCAGCCCAGGAGAAAGAAATTGTATGGAAATCATGTAGATTCTCACAAGTTGGTTTATATTGTATGGTTCGCCCCAACTCCCAGCCAAGCCAGCAAACATACAGCCCTCACCAATCAATATCTTTGACTTAACCTCCTCCTGATATATCATTCCGCCATCCATTCAAAGATTTACCATTTGAGTTCATCTAACGCCTTCGCTAGTTCTCCACTCATTTCCCATTTGCTTTTGTACTAAAGTTCAATCAACGCTTCCTCCACCTGAGGCTGCTGCGGCGCATGATGCGGTGCTGCTGGGAAGGCATCTTGTGTATATCCTCCGTGCGTTTGCCCTGGTTGTTGCCACGTTTGTTGCGGAGGAGCTTGATAATAGCTAGCCTGCTGTGGTTGCTGAGGCGGAGCGTGTTGTTGAGGCGGGGGAGCTTGCTGTTGTGTAGGTTGCGGCTGCTGAGGCTGTCTAGCAGTCTGTATAGGCGAGACAGGCTGCTGGACCGTAGATTGATGTTGCTGTGGTGACTGGTAAGTTTGCGGATATTGCGGTTGCTGTTGTTGTTGCTGCTGCTGCCGCTGCTGCTGCTGCTGCTCCGAAGCTTGCTGTGGTGGTGCTTGACTAGCGGTGTTGTAATAAAACGCTGCATTTGGATCGGCGGAAGGTGAGACGGCTGTTTCTGTAGCATAGCTAGTTGGCGGTTGAGAAGGGACGTTCAATGGTGTTTGTGGTACACTCATAGGAACATGCTGCTGAGCTGGAGGGTTTTCAGGTGGGTATGATGGCTGCTGTTGAGCATAGGCAGAAGGATCTGAGGGATGCCAGCTGCCTGTTCTCTGGAGCTGGCCTGGATGCTGCTGTTGTGGGTACTGATTGTAATTCTCCTTCCTTTGCTCCGGTCCAGGATAACCAGCTATGGAAGCTCGATTGTCATACTGCTGATACTGTTGCTGGGGCTGTCCATACGAATAGGTCGACTGAGGTCTAGCATATGGTTCCTGAGGAGCATTTCCTGTGTAGTAATTTTCTGCCCCTCCGGCAGTACTGGGTAGGTTGGAAGGAATGGATGGATACATATTCGATGCTGGCCTCTGAGAAGGTAGGTTGTATCCGCCAATGCTGTGCTGGTTATATGTGCTCGAGAGACGCTCCTCGAGCATGCGATCATAGTATCTTACAACTGTAGATAACTTGGCATGAAGATCCAGAAGTGTGTCTGTCATTGTTAGCATAGATCACATACTAGAATCGCCGACTATACCATGCTTGCTCATAGTCTCTCCATAGGTTCTGGCAAGCTTCGGCCGGAGCTTATTTATGCCATCATACAACTCCTGGATTTGCGGCTCTCGCAAAATAGTTCCAGGAGGTTGAGTCTGTAACCGATCGACAAGAGTGGAAAACAAATTAATGTTTTCTGCTTCAACCGGGGTAAGCTCGTAATCCTTATTGATAATTGGGGCAACCTTGGACGGTGCTGGGCCAGAGGAAGCCTGCTCCTTCATAGTCGCAGAATGCTTCTTCTTTTGCTCCTCCATGTCGGCGAGTGAAGCTGCAATTGCCGCCGCCAATTCGTCGTCTTCATCCTCCGCAGGCTTCGCCGCACTTTTGGAAACCTTGCTGCTTATTGCTGGAGCAGGTTGAATCTTTGCCTGGGGAACATATCCAGCTCCGGCATGTCCGTTTACTTCCTCCAGGCTCATAGCCAGCGCCCTTTGTATATCTTCATCGAATGATGATTCTATTCGTGCGCTTCGGGGTTGCATCGTATTGCTTTGTCGATGCTGCCTTACTGGAGAACGAGGAGAGGCGAATGAGCTTCCCGATCCCTTCGAGGACTTGTCAGTCAACTTGATGTAACATCCATCATCAACTCGAACAGGCTGTATTATACCCAGGTGCGGAAGAGGCAGAACTTTGGCAGAGCATTGCTGATCAAACACATTTCCACAATTCCGGCAGTGATGCTTTCGATTTGTGAAGCTGAAGGCCGTTCGGCATCGCATGCACACATCCGAATCTGACCACTCCGGGGGCTACCTCTCATCAGTTCTGAGCAATCGTGCCACTTTAAGCTACTTACTGCATTGCTGAGTAACATGCTCTTCGCAACGTCAACCTTGGGTGGGAACTGGAAGCCATCTCTCTGCAGCTCCTTGTACGTCTCCCCAATATAAGATAATTCGTGCTGTCCTTCTGTAGCAGTAGCCCATATCTGAATTAATTCCAATATCTTGGCCTTAACTTCTTCATTGACCGCAGCGCCGCCGAATGCCTTCAGAAGCGAGACAAGATTGTCCATGAACTCTCTCGATGCGATTTCCGCCAAAAAGTGTGATCCGCCATTCTTTACGCATGTATCCGTAAGCTGTAGGAGAGATATTAGTATGTAGCATTATAGGTCATCGGGCGGGAACTGACGTTGAGTGCGCTCAGTTGGAAGTTCGGATTCTTGTTGCCTATCCGTCGTTTAAGTGACCGCATTGCCTCCTTTGACCCGACTGTCTTGGACCGTATTATGTCGGATATTTCGAGATTAAGGGCGATATCTTCACTGTGAGGTGTTAGTTGCGTGTTTGTTAGAAAGAGTGGTGGAATACTGACAGAGAGCTTTGCGTAGCCTTGTCTATCTGCAGATCGAGCTCCGAGGTGGAGGCGAACCATCCTGCCATGTTGCGACACACGTCACTGGTATGTTCGAAAGATGTGTATTGTGTTTGTATTTGTATTTGTAGGTATATGGGACCTTCTGTGGGATATGTTGAGAATAGGGTGTAGGTGTAGTTGAAGTAGAAATCGAGGTTGAAAGCTGCGTACTATGGAATCAGGCACAGCCGGAGGCGGAGGGCATGACGGCTGGGAAGTGGAGCTGATTGGGAGGGGAGGCTGAGAAGCGCGAGCGCGGCTATCGCTACCTAGCTCCATAATGTTTAAGTCATGGAACAATCCCCGTCCAGAACTGCACTTGATCAAGGTACCTCGTATCTTATTCATGTCACAGAACTCTCACAGACTTCCATTGGTAATACCACACGACGTCTCAAGAGCATGTCAATCTCATGATAGAGATCATCTCATGAATGCTTTGACCACTTATTTCTGTTCTTCATAAATCAGCTACCGCTGCCAAGCGCACCGAGACCTTGCTTGACTCGCTTTAGAACAACAAGAGGCTCCCAAGTTAGCTCCTCCAATAGGGGATGAAATTTGGCTTGTCAAGAGAACTCGATTATCAACTCCTATTGAAATCATCTTCCATATTCCAACTATATCAGAACACATTTGACAGCACTCCTTATCCTGGGCCATCCTGTCCAAAGTCAAACGTCGATTGGGCTTAAGCTTTGTAGCAGCGAGATTGATACTCTAGGGGACTCGTAGTCCAAATGTCCATGTTAGGTATCCATAATAAAGCCATCGAGACAAACTCTGCAAATTATTGATGAGTCGTATCTCTGAACACTTGATCTACGACTACCTACCTTAAGCATACATCGAATCTATAAAACTAAACCGAACCAACTTATTTACCTATTCTTCCTGACCATTCTGCCGTTATATCGTTAATACCTAGGTACCTACCTACCTAGGTACAGTACTAAATAGACAACGGGACTGCATAAAGCTTCGCTAAGCCCCCCTGCTCCCTGGACCATGACGACTGCTCGCCCCACCGTCCGTCACTGGATACGGGCTGGGCGTAGGCGTACGGTACGTGTGGTGTGGAATGGACTTCGATTCTTTGCGCTCCTCGAGGAATGTAAATATTGACAAACAATGGAAGTGGTACAATAACACACGACCATCTCCATGCCTGCCGCTTCACACCTCTTTCTTCTCTCTCGTCGCCTACGTTGTGTTCCTTAACACCTTCAAAGTCGGCGACAGCTGTAGCCACATTTCCTACGCAGGTAAAGGTACCTACCACCAATATCCCAAGGTCAACCTTGAGAGCCCAACCACGACTCTTGACTTGATTTAATCTACCTACCCTACCTGTCCCGGCACGTCACACTTCGCGATTCAGTCGAACGATTCATATTACGAGCCTACCTATTGAAGACCACTCACTCACTTCATTGAGACCCGCGGTACAGCTTCAAGTCGAGCGACCATCTGATTCAGCGCCCTCTCCAGTCGCAAAGCATCTCGATCGCCTTCCGAGCGACATCTCTCCTCGTTTCCTTTCCACAAGATCGACATGCTCTAGAAGAGCACTGTCTAGTCCACGTTATGAGTCCTGTTGCCACAGGCGGGCCTCCACACACAAGATCGCTCTCGGTCCATGGAGGGCCATCCAGCATGGCGTATGGCTCCAGAGGCAATGACATGGAGGGTCTGAAGGGAGGAAATCGGGTTCTTCCACATCTGGATGATCTGGTAGCAGTCGCACCGTCCAAGGATCTCATGCATTGGCCCATGCGGAAATTATTGCAGGAGGGAGAGCTATTGGCGAAGCAAGCAGATACCCATTTGGATTTCAGAAAGCCGGACATGGCTTTACAGGAGTACATCAAGGCGACAATCATTGCTGTGGAGTACATACCAAGACATAAGGACTACCCTTCGCTACAGTCAGACAGAGGGGATTTACACCGAATGTATGCTGGACTGAACAAACGGATCACATCTCAACACGGCAGATTCGCGGAGGTAAAGGAGATCGTCAAGGAGAATAATGCGAGATCGGGAGTAAGGCCAGCGTCGTCAAGGTCTCAAGCTTCGACAGATGGTGGTGGGGGTAATATGGCAAATGGGCATACACGGACACAATCAGTACCAACTGGACCGACAAATGCCAATGCGAATCGCAAGAAGCCACCTCCAGTCCAACCAAAGCCAGATGCACTACATGGAAACGCCATTCAGGGAGACTTGGCTGCCAGGTTTGCACGCCTACGCAGTCCCGAACCTAATGCCCCTGTGCAGCAAGATCCTCGCATCAAAACACAACCGATTATCGTACCCGCGAATTACACAAAGTCTCAACCAACTTCTCCTACTCACAATGGATCTACGATCCGGTCTATTGGGCCAAGAGAATTTCCCACGGTTCCTAAGGCTATTCCACGTCACATTGCGATGCCTTTGGATGTTCAAATACCCTCGATGCCACGTGCTCCAGATGCGATATACAGCCCAGCCAGTGGTGTAGAAAACCCATCGGCAGTCAATATACCATCACGGACTCGTACTGCGTCTTATTCGATGATTGGAAGGAAAAACTCCGCGCCACCGGTGTCGACTGTTGGTCCGACCCCGGATGTCAGTGAGAGTAGGAGAGACTACTTTTCTCCTGCCCATACCATGAGTAATGGTGACCATGACCCTAAGCCACCGAAACGCCAGGCTCCAGATGCTCCAGATTTACCAGATGGCACTAGTATATCAGCAGAAGATCTTGTCGAGAGACTTCGCCAACCTTTGTCGATTCTCCTCGTGGATCTTCGAACCCGCGACGAATTTGAAAGTGGCCATATCATGGCGCAGAATGTCATCTGTATTGAGCCAATGACTCTCCGAACGGGTGTGTCTGGCGATCAATTGGGCGATACGTTGGTCATTCATTCTGATGTTGAGCAATCTATGTACGAGCGCAGGGCAGAATTTGATCTGATTGTTTTCTACGATCAATCCTCTAAGTCTGTAAATGCATCCACTTCATTCGCCAGAGACAGCAACAGTACCTTGCGAGATTTTTCTGCGGCGGTGTACGACTACGGATATGACAAGCGTGCCAAAAGGCGTCCGATACTCCTCGTTGGTGGTTTGGATGCATGGGTTGATTTATTAGGTCCGAACTCTTTAAGGTCGATTTCGAAAGATGCGGCGGCTTCGACAAAATCACGATCGACCCCATCTCTAGGAAGATTCAGTAGAGCCACTGGTGAACAAAGGAATGGACTACGTCGTGCCATCACAAGAACATCACGTCCTCTGACACAAGAAGAAGAATCAAAATGGGAACTTGCAATGAGTCAAGAACCTGCCCCGGCAAGCCCTATGGCTGAGACTCCATCCAAGGAGTTTGTTTATGCACGTACCATTGAAGGATTCATGAAACAATTTCCCGAGATGCCAATCATTCCAGAATCCATGGTATCACAGCCCTCCATTGAACCTTCGCAACCAAGACTGGGCGATCTAGAAGGCAGCATACCGCGCCTCCCTACACGTCCAGCTCCAGCTCTACCAAGACAAAGATCCAGCGGTATTACAGATCGTGGTCCAGAAACGATTACTTCATACGCCTCATCCATTGCTGGCACCAGCTCCATCACACAACTCCGCGTCTCCCCAGGACTCACCGGCTTGCAGAATCCGGGATATCTTTGTTACATGAACTCTGCGATTCAAGCACTGAGCGCAACACCGTTTCTCCGGAACTATTTGATGAACTTTCACTATCCAGATACTTTAAGAGTACCAAGGCGAGATGGCGAGACCACGGACCCACCACAACTAATGACACGATTTACTGGCAACCTAATTGCCCATATGTGGGGTGGCCAATATGACTTCCTAGCACCAACCACTCTCAGCGTAAGTCATCTCCCGAATTTTTGAACTGCCTCCTCTATACCCTCACTAACAAATACCAGGAATACATGATGTCCATCCGCTTCAAAGAGCTGAACTCCGAAAATGTCCGTCAATTCTGTTACGGTGGCCCGCGAAAACAACACGACACCTCAGAATTCCTCCTCTGGTTCACTGACATCCTCGACGACGAGCTCAATCCGGGTCGCAACATCTCTAACCAAGCTGGACAGGACGTCATCCCTCCCTCTCTCCAATCCCGTCTACACACCATTCCCCTCGTCCAGTCCTCCATTGAATCCCTCTCTCTTCTACGTAAAGGCCGGCAATCTATCATAACGCAACGCATGGATCTGCAAGAATGCCAACAGACGATATGTACTGTCTGTGGTGCCGCAACGAGAGTGTGGAATCATTACAGACAGTTGACCCTTGCGCTGCCTGATAGGAGGGATAGGAGTCTGCAAAGCTTGCTTAGCCCTAACTGGGGTAAAGGCTCAGTTGAAGTAAGAGAGGATGTCGAATGCGATAGTCGGGTTTGCAACAATGCCAGGAGGAACAAAACCCTCACGCGCTACTTCTCCCGCTTACCAGATTATCTCGTCATCACGCTTGGTCGCTTTAACAACGAATCTTTAAAAAACGAAGCCCTCATAGATTTCCCCGAGACAGGTCTCGATCTCACACACTTGTTTTGTCCCCCAGACTCCACACCAGCAAATGTCCTTGATCGCGAGCACAGGGGTCCATTCCTATATGACGTTTACGCCGTGCAACAGCATCAGGGTAGTCTCACGTCAGGGCACTACTGGACGGTAGCACGTAGTCCTGATCTACCGAGGAAGGGGGATGGCGCTGGTGGCTGGCATAAATACAATGATACCCACGTCTTGCCTTCGAACTATCAGGAGACGCAGAAGTCGTTTACGTATATGATCTACTTCGTGAGGCAAGGAACAAATATGCCTAGGAATTGAGACGGGGGATAAGTCGCGACCGAGGCATGACCTGTGCGTGTGCTTTACGCTGGTGGCATGGATCGAACGAATTCAGGTCTCACGGCGTGGTAGGAGCAGGAGGTAATATACGATGGGTGCAGGGTAGAGATCGAAACTTTCAAGCACTGCTGTCCATCATAAGATGGTACTTTCATCATCACCAGTTTTCGAGCGAGCGAGCAAGTGGGACACAGGAGCGAGCGTGACGCGTTGGATCTGTTTCGCATTCTATCCAAGGAGCTTAGGGAGTTAAAATACCGGATTGGTTTCGCGCCATTTAGTCAGGCCTTCGAAATGCCATTTCCCTCTTTTCCGAATAAAACTGAATTTGCATCCATCTCGTGATCTCTTTTCATCAAAGCACAATTCACCGAATTTTTTTTATATGATATGAACAGAGGACAGTGAACTCGAGATTCATATGTTCATTTACTATTCCTTCACCGGCGTGCGTCTAAGCTGCTGTATCTAGCTATTTCAAAGCATTACTCGGGATCATGGTATCAGCGTCGCTGCGTCGTGTCTTGACTTTCTCGTCAGAGAGAGGGGAGCGATACATGATCGCTGAAGTAGGAAAAAGTGAAGTCACCTTCAGGACCTGGATTACGTGGATTGAGCTCTACATTTTTGGCAACCAACCCTGAATCCTTGAAGGGTAAGTAATCTAAGGAGCACCGCACCATACCTAGTTACAAACCTTGCAAACATAGCCATGATCGTGGGCGAAACCAATCTTGAGTGCGATTCTAAGCTCGAACACGAGCGACCGCAAATATGAGGATTCGGGGGCGTTAACTTTTGTTGTGAGCTCAGTCAATGTTCGAAATCGTTACCTGCCGTAGATCCGGAATGTGATTCATGCATGATGCACGATGCGCTGTCGATTGAAATTGAAGAACGATCTAGCAAACACCTTACAACCTTGTGTACAACCAAGAGATTTCGAAGTCCACAACCGCATAACGACAATGGATGCGGAAAACGCCCGTCCTGCATTGTGCTCCAAATGCCGGGAAATATTTTCGAGAGATCGGAAAGTGGGGCATATTCTCACAGCAAATCCACCGGTCCAAACACCAGGTATCTACTTCTCGAGTGCCCTCTCTTGCATTCAGTGAATAGGGATTGATGGCTTTACAGATTACTTTCCGCATCACCCTTCTGGAAGCGCACTCGTGCAGGCCATCGCTTCCAGCTGCAGGAATGCAAGATCCTCTGGTTCCGGATGTGCGAGAATGCCAGACATGGTGTTAAGAGAAATGGCGTGGCGTGGGAGCACGATATTTCACGAGTGGGTGCGATTTGGTATACTCTGCGCGGAGACGGTGTCGCGGCTCTGAGTGGTGTGTACTTCTTTTATGGGTATGGAGAAGGCCAGACGCCCATGGATGGTGTCGACTTTAACGGAACTGCGGCGAACGAAAATTCAAATTCGATCATGCTTCACGCTGATAAGAGCCGCCAGGCCGAGAATAACGCTGGGAATCACTTTATTCAGTATGAGAATCGACTGGAGAGCTCCACTCAGTCGGATACAACTTGGACTTTGGTTCAGAAATGGCTCGTTGGGTGTATAGATCATCATGAAAGATGCTCCCAGATTTCAGATGAAGTTCAGTGGTATCCAACTAGGCTTATTGATGTTGGAACAATCGAACATCGAAGTCTCCGCCTTCATATAAGTGCAGAATCTGCGCCAACTGGCGCATATGTATCGTTGAGTCACTGCTGGGGCAAGATCGCCATCAAGCGCCTTTTGAAAGATGACATGCAGGACATGGTCAGACGAATCGAACCCAACGATCTTACGAAGACTTTCCGAGAGGCAATTGACATTACACGAGCTTTGCGGGTTCGATACATCTGGATCGATTCGTTATGTATCATCCAAGATTCCGCCGATGATTGGAGCAAAGAAGCTTCGATGATGGAGGATGTTTACAGAAACGCGTTACTAAACATCGCGGCGACAGGCTCCTCAGACGGCGATGGAGGATGTTTTGTAGCTCGAGATCCACAGCTGGTCCAACCAGTCAACATACGCTCTGAATTAGACGGAATTCCCACCGAATATTCCGTATACGACGCCGACTTCTGGAGTCTTGGAGTAACCAAAGCTCCTTTGAACACGCGAGCCTGGGTGGTTCAGGAGCGTGTACTGTCCCCGCGGATCCTCCATTTCGGTTACAATCAAGTGCACTGGGAATGCAATCATCTGCTTGCCTGTGAATCATTCCCCAATGAGCTTCCCCGGTTCGATCAGAGTAACAGTGCCCGTTTCCCAAGCCGGTCCGATGAACGTCTGGCTTGCTTCTCGCCAGACTGGTACGGGCTCTTAAAACCCGTTTCGGCACTAACAAACTACGATAAATGGTCCAATACCCTCGCAACGTACTCTCGATGTAACCTTACCCATGGGTCGGATAAACTCATTGCATTCTCTGGTGTAGCGAAGCAGTTTCGTACTTTGCTGAACGACGAATACCTCGCTGGACTGTGGAGAAAGCACCTGCCATATCATCTGCTCTGGTCTCTAGAGCAGCCCTTTACATCTAGGAAAGCAGCACATAGTGATAACTACCGGGCACCATCTTCGGTCGTGGGCTTCCTGCGATGGCGAGATCGTGGATTATCCTGTGCTTCCTTTCGACGAGGACATCCATTCAACCATCCTCATCAAGATCCTGGATGCGCGATGCCAAAACACCACTTCAGACTCAACGGGTCAGTGTACGGCCGGCTCACTTCGAATATCAGCTTTCCTGAAACCTGCGAAATGGCAAAAGTTACAAGACGACGATCTCCATTTCCTGACTTTTGAGGATAAAGAGGAAGTTGCCGAAAGTACTGACGATACGTACGAAGGTATCTACACAAGCATGGTATTTCCAGATTGTATAGATATCTCCATATCCCCAGAGGTATACTGCGTGCCTGTTCACCATTTCATGTTGGACGAGGATGAGTGGAGAACGTATGGTTTGGTTCTCGAAAGAGCTGCTGGAGAGGACGAAGATGTCTTCAGGCGAGTTGGGCAGTTCAAATCGGATTTTGACGACTGCAAGTTATTTGCAGATGCTATGCTGCACGTGCAGGAAATCACAATTGTTTAGTGGTGGGTGGCAATGTGAATAAGCCTTTGGGAGAAAGTGCAGTGGCTGCAGGAAATCGTCAGATGAACCATTGCTATTCACCAAACTGTCACAGGACACCCTCTATTCACCGTCACCAATACCAATGCATCTAGTGTCAGAGCGGCTTTAATGCGGCGTGATTACTGAACTTTGAGGCTGGCAGGTAGTAAGCGAGAAAGTTAGGCTCTCATGCAGACCAACGTCCCAAACGGGACATAACCTCGATGCTTGATCATCAAGTTTTCTGCGCAATCAATATCGAAACCTAAAGATGTACCGTTGAGGAAATATGAGAATACAAGAAATGAGTCCGTACGTCATATATAATGTACAGGAAGCCTCGATTGGAAATCCGTGCCTAGTTCAGGTGTGGTAAGTTGTAGTGCAGGATATATGTTAAGACGCAATCGGCGCATTTACTCATCAAAACAGTATTGAAGCCGCCGTATGAAAGCAATGTGTTCCGTTACTCAGCAAGTGCTTGATAATTTTAGGTTTGCATACAGTATATCCGATGGTGACGGTCGCTCCACTTGACGATAGTCGTGTATAAAGTTGAAGGAGAACACTTCTGACTTTACTATCTTCTGATCAACAGCACCTTCGATATCAATACTACTATCAAGATCAAAACTATTCTTACTCATCTCAGCTCGTCCAAATTTTATCTCAACAGTATCTCGATTGAATCCAGAATCAGAACCACTTCCCATCATCTTTCAAAAATGTCTGGCCTCATATATGTGATCACCGGCGCTGGTCGAGGAATTGGAAAAGGCATCCTCTCAGCCCTCATCACCCGTCCAGACACTACCATTATCGCAGCCGTGCGCGACGTCTCAGCAGCAACCAAGTCCCTCTCCTCCGTCCCCGTCGGCAAAGGCAGCAAAGTCATCATCATCAAGCTGGACGCAACAGTCGACACCGATCCCGCGGCCGCAGTCGCCGAACTGAAATCCAAGCACAACATCACCAAGGTCGACATTCTCCTCTCTAATGCCGGTCTTCTCGATACCATCGCCCCAGTCCTAGAAACCACACCTGACACCGTCCGTCGCCATTTCGAAGTCAACACCATCGGTCCCCTGACCCTAATCCAAGCATTCATGCCTCTTCTCCTCGCATCCGCATCACCGAAATTCCTCGTCATCACATCTTCCATCGGCTCTATCGCTGATATGGAGAACCTCCCAGTCCCTTTCTTCGCTTACGGGATCTCGAAAGCGGCGGCCAATTATCTTGTGAGGAAGATTGCGCTTGAGAATCCGAAGATTGTTTCTGCGGCTTTCAATCCGGGCTGGGTGCAGACTGAGATGGGCACGACTGCTGCCCTTGGGGTGGGTATGACGGAGGCGCCTATGACTCTGGAAGCTAGCGTTGAGGGCATGGTGAAGTTGATTGATGGTGCGAGTATTGAGAAGACGGGGACTTTTACTGCTGTTTCTGGAGAAGCGATTCCGTGGTAGATGAACAGATGTTTCCGTCAGTGCAATGGAGAAAATTGGGACAGTGTATGGGAATACGTGGAATCCCATAATACAAGTTTCGAGAAGAATATGCTAGAGGGATGCCACTTACCATTTGCTTGAGGTTCCAGGGTAGGGCAATGGTGGAATATGATTCGAGATTGAGATCTACTTGCATTCTGGCAGCTTATCTTCCTACCACACATCCATTGAGCTCTCATCACCAAAGCATAAAGCCCTTCGTAAAGTTCCCCCTCCGATACCTCTTAGCCCTCGCCTTTTCCGCCACAATCCCCACGCTCACCAAAACGCTCATTTCCCAACTCTCACCAAAACTCCTCCGAAGTTGTATCTGTCCTCGGTCCGTAGTCCCATCCCAGTTCTCCACAAACACAGCGTGCACCTCTCCACTCTCCTTGTCGCTTAATTTCCAATCCGGTGCTGCGAACGACGCTTTCTTGCCTCCTTCCACACGTGCAACTCGGACCCACTGGAATGTCGTCTTCTTATTCAGGTTTTCAGGCTCGTAGGGCGGGAATTTAGGAGGACATAGAGCGGAAGGAACAGTCCAGATATATGAATCCCTCGCATTTCTGACCATGGTCTCTGGTCCCATAGGACCTTTGATCAAGTACTCGCCTGATGTAGCAGTCTCGGAAACTCGTGACATCGTCGCTCCATCTTTCTCGTCGCCTCGATGCAAGACAACGCTATTTTCACCCAAACAATTATTCGCAATCTCGAGATGGTAAATCGCTTTTTCGTTCTTGTAATTGTGGAATGCGAGGTTCCGGCCTTTGTTCATGACCCAGCTCGTTTTGCCACTTGATAAGATGTGTAGTTCGCTGAGTGACTTGTAGGGAGATGATAGATATGTGGGGCGCGATACAGCCATTATACAGGACTATTGTATATTGGATAATTTTGACAGACTAAGAAGCTTTAAAAAAGAACTAATGCGTCCTTTTGAGAGGGTCATCGTGAGGTTTATAGTATTTAAAGATTTGTGAGCCGGTCCCTTGAAATCACTGGCGCCTCACGTCAAGAGGCTGTGCAATGCGCCCTGCTGCAAGTCTAGCAGTGTTGATAAATGGGTTAGAATGGGCACGAAGCACGGAAATTACGTGAGCAACATTTTTGACGAATGTTCCTACTATCTAGGTGAGTTGATGTCAATTGACGCTTGAGAGCAGATTCTGTAATGGGTTGGCGAAGGGGGGTCCTCGCAGGTGATCAGGAGCATGATGTTGTCCAGTACGTACAGGGATACCAGTGGTGTAGGTCAGCCCTGACGAAGTGAAGTTTTTTGCTAGCAACGCGCTACTCGAACGTCAAATTACAGCGCTCCCCTCCCAGCAATGCTTTCATCCTTGTGACATGACCATAGACCTATCGGTACGTAAGTATTATTGATCAACTCCTTCTTCATCATCTTCACACCCTCTTGTCACACGATGGCGAGATGAGTCGCTAGACTAGATACCTCAGTCATCTATGCTATGAGATCTGTGCCTGAGTTTGTAGAAGAACCGGCAGGCTACGAGGCCTTGCGTTAATAATCTCCGTCTCAGAGTCACGACTCATCGTCCTGGATTCATTATCCATGTTCCTCAATAACACAAAGAAGAGTAGCAGCCGAAACCGATGCCAATGCCCTAATTTGAAACGATTTATACCGCAAGTCACGATGAGAACATTCCTGGTGGATATCGTGGACAGCTTCGTACGTTTCGGCGGCTACTGAACCTTCATTTACAAATACACACATTCGGACCAATGCCCGTCGTACATATTACTAGATCTCTCTTATTTACTATCTCGAATAATATGTTATTCGGGCTCAGTTACCTTTATGCCTCGCGGAATATAATCTTATTCTTTTCTCTATGAGGTGAAACACTGACGAGGATAGTGGCAAAGTGTTATGTTTGTATCTCGAAATAAAAGGAGTCTAGGTTAATAGTGGCAGGAGCAAAATCTTGAGCAGCTTGAGATAGAGGTAATTGTGGTCTCATCATGGCTCCTAATGTTGTCATTCGCTTGATTGCTGTTACGTGAACTTCCTTACTCGAATTATAAATCACCGAGGAATGGTGGTGTCGAGTTGATCTGCGGATTCTGGAAATCTTAAGCAAAACGATACCGCTCTCCAAGGTTGAGGAAAGTAGAAATAAGGTAATAAGTACTTTCAATAAAGAGCCACTCGAGACTGAGAATTCTCGGTATTATATGAGTGGTCATGCTACCACACCGTCATCTGGCCCCGTGGATCATGAACTATATCTTCCAAGGCATACTGTCCATATAACACCATGTTTATTATTTTGAACATACAACTGTAACTTCCTGTAAGCATCTCTGACCTGAACGTCTTCGTCGTTCAAGTCTACACGTGCAACCGCTTCGCTCCCCGGTAGGGAAGTGATGCTTACGCAAGGTCATGACTACGACTGAAATGTAGTGTGAGATCCACATCATGACATTTGGATATCAACTGCTCTTGAGCGATAATTCTTCATTCGTGCTATATTTGGCTCGCGCCAGCCATTCAAGTAGGACTTGCGACACGCTGCAACTTGGTGGTAACTTTCTAAGATAAAAAGTCTGGATTTCATCCATACTCTTCGTCTCGTGCGAAAATACGAGCTATAATAATTGTACTTCTATCTCGGAGCCTCGTCTGAGATGGCGAGCAGAAATTCTGTAGTCAAATAGTCACAATAAGAGGGATCATGGGAAATGAGGAGCGATTTCTCGCTTGCTCTACGGTCGTCAAGCCCTTCCATATTAGCGCCCACAAAAGAGCGGCAGAAGGGAGCGAAGAAATCGCCAGATGATTTTTTCAAAGCAACGTTTTAAATAATTATGCCAAAAGAGAAGCAAAAATATAATCGTGGCGACGTCTGCAGGATTTGAACCTACGCTCCCGAAGGAAATAGATTTCTAGTCTATCGCTATAACCACTCAGCCAAAACGCCTTGATATGATAGGATGCCGTGATCTGGTTACAGATGGATATACAGTCATCTATTCTTTGAGGCCACCCTTTGTTGAGTTCTCCATGAATGACAATGACTAACCAAGTGTTGCCCACGAATGTAGAGCATGCTTCATACTACATAATCCGTCCTGAAATAAATTTGAGATGGTTTATGTATAGTAGGCAGGATACATACTCAAAACATGAAAATTGATCATGAGGTAAGGTAAGTCTGCTTTAAGCTTCTCCAGGGCACTGTCCCTGATATAAGGTCCTGGCATGATGGCCACGGCTAGTGAGTACGCTAATCGGACTCCAAAATCACAGCGCGCAATCGCAAGCATGCTCTCATCCGACCCAAAATATTATAATTATTGCGGCAATGCAACTACGACTGTTTACTCTTGTCACGGTAATGCACCGTAGTGAATCCTGATTTTGAATTTCTGTCATATATCCAACAGCTTGACCGCGGCAGGGTAGAACAACACGCCTGCGCTGTAAACATCCAGAGGCCAATGCATCGATAACTTAACGATATCCGAAGACGTTCTCCGCAATTGGGTAGCAGAAGAGGAGATGAGCTCGGCCATGATCAGTATGAGTTCCTTTTGCGGTTCTCTCTTTTTTGGCGATGAGCTGCATCGCGGCAGAGTCAGACATACATTATAGGTAGTTCGATGCATTTTGGTGACTGCGAGAGGATTCGGCTTACTCAAAATCCCACTTCAGGGCACAAACGATAACTTCAGCGCCTTCGGCCTCGGAGCACAGCCCCCGGAAGCTCTTGGAATCACATTGCCAAATGGACTCAGTACTGAAATGCACTAATAGTATCTTACTGGGAAATGGCGCCTCTCATGATGCGGCGTGTTTCGAGAAAGAAGAGATATTTAGAAAGATAGTATGGTCTCAACATCGTACAAATCAGCAACCCAGGTCGCTATCTTACCAGCAACCTGCTCATCAATTTCACTCTGCCGATCATATCATTCCTGCTTTCTCTTCGCCAGCATCTTCTTCCATTTGTCTATCTTTCTCATCATCCTTCTGATAAGTTTTACCGGCTTCAAAGATAGTCAAATTTACATTTTCCGCCACAGGGGCATGCCTCATCTCTGCTCTTCTTGCAAGCTCTGCATTTGCTGCAACAGCGGAAGATCGTAGACCGAAGGACGATGACTGCAAGAATATCTTGCTTCCAATGACGGAACTGAATCACGGTCCTTGTATTAACATCACTGTCGGTGACCCTCCTAAGGATATGAGCTTGCTTACTGATTGGCCGTGGCACCCTACTTGGATTCACACCCCAGATTGTATTGGCAAGCACGATATCAAGACCTGTATCTCACCAGGACAAAAATTATTCGATCAAGCCAAGTAGGTCAGGCATCTCTAAATAAGAAGTTGTTCAAGTAGATGAAGGTTGGAACTCGCTAGGCGAGTGCAGGGTTGGTAGCGGGCGGCTTTTCGTTTGTCGAAGGAAACAATGGGTCAGTCAGTAGATGACCATGAGTATTGGGATTTGGTACTAGCATTGACATGGGGATAGAACGGAATTTTGAAAATTGGATGTAATAAGGTGAGGTGAAGAAAGCTTTGAGTCTAAAAATCTACTGTTTCTCACCCTCCCTATATCAGAAGCTTCTTGATCGGTTCATAAGTGGTCCTTGATTCCAATCTCGCTTTATCAGGCTGTTAAAAATTTCAAACGATGCCTTCAGACGTCTTCGAAGTAAGCATACCTCCTTGCACTACGAAGGGGGCAAACAGGTCAAAGTTACACACCGTGCGTAGACAATCCTTAAATCCCTTGGGAAGAAAGTCTAGAATCAGAAAGCTTCGGCCCACATGCGATATGCCACAAGTGCACGGAGTACCAGCTCTTATGGTGAGCCTCTTTTTTACTGGTGTAGACATCATCGACGAAAAAGAAGTTCGTCAAGAAGAGTGTTCTGTACAGCTTAAGAGACACCAGTGTACAAAACATCCTAGCGCAGTCTCCGCAGGTCGTCAGGACAATACCACGAGCGAACCAATGTTCATCTCGACATAAGCACAAGTATGTCCCACTTTCTATAAATGTAGAACCTTTTTGTATTGAAGGTCCCATCTCGCGCTGAATTTGAGAAACAATACTCTCCCGGATGTTTGAAATCTATTCGGATAGGTCAGATCGGTGAAGCAAGTATCCCTGCGAAGGATCTGTGTTCAGAGGGCTGAGTAGGGATCAAGTCGAGGAAATAGGAAAATCATGGGTGGTTTAAATGAGATGGGATGATGTGATTTCTACATGCCCCGCTGTAGACCTACGAGATGGGAGGCTAAAAGATGCTATGCTACAGAATTTACCTTGAGACCAAAGCGGGAGTTGGAAAGGGGAGCGGTGGATACCGAGCCGTGCTCGCTTAAAATTGCCTGGATGTCAGTGATGGCAACTGCACTTTGCCGCCATCCTATTGTCTGTTTCATACTGCGCTTGATAGATAGATGAGTATAGCATGAAACATTTCGTGTGGAGCGGGCTTGCAACAGCGTGCTTGTAAGTACGTAGATACATGCTATTTTCATCAAATTCGCTAGCATACGCTTAATGCCTCTGCGGCTCCTTGCATTGAGGCTTGTCTAATTTTCCACAGCAGTAGAGGATGGGAATTTGGCTCTCCAGATGCAAACTTTTTAAGGAAGTTTATTACTTGTAAGGATTCTTGGATGAACATTCGAAACTCGCCGGGTGGACTTTGAGAAGTGCTTTCAGTAGGTCTTACCTCCACGTAACTTGGTCGATGTTGAAATTTTTGTACCAGTGCTATGTAGAGGCTGTGGCAGGGGGGAAATGTATGTAACTTCATTCTCTCTTTATGATCTACTTTTCAGCTTCAAATTTGGTAATCAGTGTCCCAATATATGGCAATATCTCAACAGCAAACTCATCTCCCTCATGAAGATACTCCTTTGGAGTGAAGCCAAATCCAACACCAGCTGGTGTCCCTGTCAGAATGATCGTTCCGGGGTTGAGAGTCGTTCCCTGAGAAAGAAATGAAACGATTTTAGGCACAGAGAAGACCAGGTCACTGTGTCAAAAGTCAGCGATTTGCCGGAGATACATGAAGGCGAAACATACTCAAGCCCACAATCCTGCATGACTTTTCCATTCTTCAGTCCTTTCAAATGTAGCTTTCCAACCTCTGGAATCAATTCCTTCGATACAATGACAGGACCGATCGGGCAAGCTCCATCGAATCCCTTGCTAAAAGTCCACTGACTTTGGGCGAATTGGCTAGTGCGGCTGCTAACATCATTCGAAGCTGTATATCCAAGGACAAAGTCCAGAGCCTCAGCTTCAGAGGCGTTTTTGCACTTCTTACCAATGACAATTACTAGTTCTGACTCATAATCACAAGAGTCATCCTTAAGAGTGTGTTTTGGGATAATAGTCGGCGCTGGGTATGGGTCTGCTAGGGCTGTGGAAGGTTTGGTGAAAAGAACCGGAATATCTGGAAGAGGCATTTTGGCCTCTCGCGCGTGTTGAGCATACTATCATCATTAGGAATGTTCTCTTGACAGTGTTTGAATAAAACGTACATTTAGACCGATGCATCGTATAGTCCCCACTTCTGATTCCGCCAGTGGTGATAGCAGCCTGCCAACGACTTCGGTCTTTCCAGTCGAGCTTCCCGGACACAAAACTGATGATCCGCTGAATACCGATACCTCTACATCATGTCCGGCTCGAGTAGCTGCTCCAACATCAAGATTCTTGTCTGCTGGCTCTCCTATGAGGATACTATTTCCAGACTTCGGAACGAAGCGGACGAGACCTAAAGACATCCATAAGACAGTCGCTGGATGCATAAATTTCTTTAGACTTACGGCCAAATGATGGAATAGACATTTTTATCAGGTGCTGGAGATGCTTTCGCAGTGATCAATTGATGATTCTGAAGAAGCAGCGATAATGTTCGATTATATTGGTCAAATCTGGAGGATATGGAAATGACAATATTGACCCCACTACCCCTCCATTCGCCTTCTCCCGCAGCCCCGGTTCAGGATTACGACTGCTGCCCACTTTTGAGAAATCGAGATGGCCAATGAAGAGGGGACAAGGCAGCTCCGATGGGGCAAATATATGGGGCGGAATGGTCACGTGAGTAGACATCCCCTCACTGCAGGTGGGTAAAGATCTCCAAGGATCCAGCCGGCGAAAACAGCAGACAGCTCTGGAATGCCATTGTGTGTTATAACAATATTATAGATAGTTGAAACCCTTTTACCATTTCTCAATCTTATCTCTTTATCCCTTTTATCTACGTTTCGTGACCTTACACTGACAGAAACAACAACCATGGCAGCACCTCAGACCTCCGGATATCTTCGATCGAATGACCCAACAAAGCCTCGCTATGATGCTGCCGTACCATCTAGAGATATCATACCATCTCCAGACCATCCTCGAATAGCTGGAATAAATGATCATGATGCGTTGAGTTGGTGTGATTCGCGCAGACAAATTGAAGCTCCTGCTTGGTTGATAAATCGATTGGACAAGAAGAACTTGGAGCCTTACAAAGGATTTACAAATGATGGGAAAGTCAGGGACGGAGTACATGTTTATGCAGAAGATGAAGGGGCGCCTACTGAGGAAGTCATCGTGAAAGTTCAAGAATTAATGGCGCAATTGAGCGAGGAGGACAAGAAAGCTTTGCACTGTGGTGAAGTGACCGATGATGATTTCAGAATATGGTCGAATCCGGAATTATACATGAATCCAGGTATGGCACGGCGTTCGTACCAGAGAGAATAATTTTGATGAAACTTAGGCGGTCTTCGACTGGATGAATGTTCTCAACAGATTCAAAGTGCAATTCACACCATTCTAAAGACCTCTACATCTCCTCAAGGATATGAGAAAATACTTGGCTGTTGCCTCACGAACGGCTTCCTCGGTCAATTAGTGAACGGAAAGAAGGTTCTCAACGAGCACTCCTACAATTTTCGCCTCTTCGGCACGCCTTCACTAACGTCGCCATGGGGTTACACGTTCTTCGGACATCATCTGTGCCTCAACGTTGTCTTTCTCGGCAAGAGAATGGTAATCGGTCCAACATTCATGGGTGCAGAGCCGGACAGGATCGATGAAGGTCCGCACGCAGGTTTGCGGTTATTCCGAGCAGAAGAGCTAGAGAGTTTGAGATTGATGCAAAGTCTTCCCAAGGAGTTGCAAGATAAAGCTACGTTGAGTAAGGGCATGGATGGACAGAGCTTGCCTGCTGATAGATGGAATCCATTTGACGAGCGACATCTCGGTGGCGCGAGACAGGACAATAGAATAGTGCCATATGGTAGAGTTGCCTACTTTTTTGCACATAATTGGCTGCTGACACAATTCAATAGAAGGATGTCCCGTCTCGGAGTTTCCAGCAGATAAGCAGGAATCTATCATTAATCTGTTCAAGACTTTCAACGAGTATTACCCAGAGTCAGTCCTGAAATATCGTCTATCGCTATTCAAGAAATACCTAGACGAAACCTACTTTGCATGGATAGGTGAATTTGGCGACGAGGACCCATACTATTATCGAATTCATAGTCCAGTCGCTTTTATGGAGTTAGATTTCCATTGTGGTAGTAAGTGGCAACGGAAGTCACAGCTTACGCTGCGTACGGAACATTCTTGCACCGTCATGCTAACACACCTCAGTTTTCTTGACCAACACAACGCCCGCTAGATGCCATATTCATACGATTAATAGGCTCCCCAATAGAGGCGATTATGGGCGAGCGTTGATAGGGGCTTAGTGTCGCCATGAACAATAAAATCGAGCAACCGCTCTCAGTTTTATGGGTAAATCATGCTTTTCCGTTCAAAAAGATGTTCTTCGTGACCTTCGGAAAGCGCCAGATGTACGATCAGTCTTCGCACATTGGTCTTTCGTAGACAGAATTTCAAAATCGACTTTTTTGTGCGTCTTATTCCTTGGCTGAATTGTCAAAAGCCGATTTTAATCCATGTTCTGATCGCAAGGCCGAGGAGTAGAAGCCGCTATGGGTAAGGTCGACCGACTCATTTGGCGATCGTGAAGAATGTTATGACAAACATAGCTCAAAACCTCCTCTTGCTGAACGTCTTCAGGCTGGCAGTACCACCTTCATTCCTAAATACCCCGGAATCAGAGATCCAAGACCGACTGAGAGGACAGCTTTCCGAACCTCTACAACCCAGTCACAAGCTCAAGCGTAGCAAGCTTCTGGCCGAACTTGCTCTCGAGGTATGTACCGAGCTCACGTATGCGGATTTCCATCGTCACCGCAGTGGTTCTTGACGACAGCTTCTTGACTGCGTGCGAATAATGAGTCGATCACCATGTAGCCCACCTCTTTGACCTCGACGAATTGCACATGACCATCGATACCAGGTGTTTTTGGCGCGGCACCAATGCCTATCGAGTACTCGGGGATGTTGGCGGTCATGTTTACGCTGGCTGCTCCGACACCGAGTATGTTGGATGGACGATGCACTCGGACTGGAAGACCACATTGCTCAGAGGCAGCGAGAAGGTACTTCTCGTCCCCCCTTTTACTTACTACGTAGCCCATCGAATCGTCCGTTGGAGGCGCGAAATTTGAAATGAAGCGTTCGCCGAGGTCGATTTCTGGAATGAAGGATGCAATACCTGCCGTGGACACGAAGTGTAATAGTGTCTTGCGAATCATGGCCATCCTCGTGAGTTCCGTAGTTGAACCTAGGTCTGAGGCCTGAAGCGATGTGTATGCCTTTAGGAAAGAGACATCGCATTCCGTTGTGAATAATCCGGTCGGCTTTCTTGGAAAGATCGACGAACTGTTGCTCGCTAAGGCCCAAGCGGGGAGAGGCGAGGTCACCGTAGTACTTAATGATGTTGGAAGACATGATTGGGAGAGAACGAGAGGTCGTGCCACCAAGAAGGCGGATGGCGACACAATGAAACTTACCGACACGCTCATCGGCAACAAGTTCGCGGAGAATCTGAGCACCATGGAAACCAGAGGCGCCAGTGAGGACTACTTTGACGTACGAGCTTGAGAATGGTTGGAGGCCAAGACAATGTGGTGAAGACTCGAAGAGACTTGGCTCAAGAGCCGTCTCTTGGTCAAGTTGATAGCAGTGGTAGCCTGTAAACTCTCTTGGCCAGTAGAGCTTTGGATTACTTGGGTGACGAGAATTTTAGGGTTGTAATTTGGAAGAGCAAGTTACCGGGGATGACACCTAGTTCAATGGCCTTGGAGGCCTTGATCGGACCAGCGAGACCAGCCGTACCCTCAGTGTGTCCCATGGCAGTCTCCATTAGGCCTACAATCAGATTTGACCCCTGCCTCTTGACATTCTCAGAGAAGAAGGCACCACGAATACCGGTCGCTTCGATCGGATCTCCGGCTGGAGTGCCTGTGCCGTGGGCCTCAAAGTACCGAGGGCGATCGAGGGCGGAGTAAGGGTTTAATACAGCTCTTCAATAGACACCTTGAATGAGATTAGTCTGTGCCTCGCCACTGGGCAGAGTTATGCCCGGCGTGCGTCTATCCGAGTTAAGGCTTGTCTCCCTGATAATGCATGATATATCGTCGCCATCAGCGAAAGCGTCCGAAAGACGATTCACGACAATAGCAGCAGAACCTTCGCCACGAGCGTACCAGCCTCCAACATACGCCAGCGACCTTCAGCTAATAACATGTGAAGATTAGACTCGGACGCCATGAACTCGGTGCTCAAGATCGAATTAGCACCACCTGCAATAGCCATTCTTGCTTCTCCAGAGCGCAAATTCTGAACATCGCGGTGGACCGCGACGAAGGATGAAGAGCAGGCAGTGGCGATGATCTCGGAAGGACCCTTTAGATCAAAGAAGTAAACAATCTGTTCCAAAGGATACTGAAATTGGTACCAGTGGCTAAGTGAATTAAGAGAGACTCAGGGGATCGGAGAAGCATCTGATTGTAGTCAGCAGTCATGACTCCAATGTATACAGCAATATCAGAGCCTTGCATGTGTTCCATCGAGAAGCCACTGGATTCCATGGCCTCGTAGACGGTCTCGAGGAGAATTCCAAGGTAGGAATGGACCATGATAGCATCATACCCGACTTCGAGACACTTCACATCTACAATGAGGGGAGAATGATCAGTATCGGTTTCTACTATGATTGTGCCAATACTTTATGGAAACAAAACTGTGGCAAAGTGTTGGACCTTTACACGCCACAGTAACCCTTAGAAATTGGGTTTCCTGGAAGCACTTTGGGTACCATAGAATGTTATGTACCCAATAGTCGAGCCTCCGTGGTCAGGCTGTATGCATGGGAGTCCTCTTGGGTGCTGTTCTGGGTGCCGATCTGAAACTAATCAAAAAAAGGAAGAGATGAGATCAGAAGTCTCCGATTGTTGTCAATTTGTTGCGTCGCTGACGCGCCAAATATTCGTTTCTATTATGGCGGGTTTTAGTGAACACATGTCTCAACTTGGTTTTTGTGGTTTCCGATACACTTTGAAACTTGAATTACAATAGACCTAGAGTAGTTAAAAAAATTCTGACTTAATATTTAGATATAATAAATCTACTTCTAGGAGATAGTATTTTTTTATACTATTAATTTCCAAATTGATTCTAATGCAACTTCTTATAGGTAAAAACAACTTTCTAGAAATTTTGATGTTCCTCACGTGACCTGGAATCAGACTAGACTATAAGAG
>JACBAH010007325.1:0-26798 GCA_014282315.1 Neospermospora avenae | reverse complement strand
GAGGGGGTGAGGGGTTCTTGCGCTAATTCGTAGGCAGACCGTACGCGTTTGTTGCCCGAGGTGGAGAGCGTGTCTGATAAGCCGCGTTTGCCTGCTGTTGTCGCTGTTGAGGAGCCCGATTTAAGTTGCGCTTTACATGCCGCCAGTAGGGCTTTGGCCGTCTTCTCGTCGCATGATATAGTTGTACTTATTGTCGATACGTCGCTTCCTGCTATACTAGCTATGCTAGTAGCTATTAGTCGTGAAACTGAAGTTGGCGAGAGACGGACTGACCTACGCAGATTCGCTCTTTGTAAAGCTTTCACGCGCCCCATTGCTGTGAGCATAGGGACCTTATTGCGACCTGTAGTGAGGAGGCGCAGGAGATCTTGCATATCTTTTTGGGCAGCCATCTTGTCGGCTTGTTGGGAGAGTGATAATGGTGCTTGTGGATTGTGTGAGTCGCCCTGAGGAGGGGAAATGCGGTATTTGTGTAAGGTTGTGGTTCCGGTTGATGTTGTGGTCAGACGAAGCCGGGATCAAGCGAAATCCAGGGTCGCGTTATGTATCACTCCACTTTTGTGACTTGCATGACTGAACCCTGACTAGGGATCTCAGAATTTCATCTGTTGTGCCTGGTATATTGTCGACCATTGTTTTGTAACGAACGACTTAATCAATATGTCATGGTGGTAGCTCTCGGAGAGATGTTAATCCGTCTAAATACGGAACAAATGCTTATATTATGGGGTTACCAGAACTCACTTCAGCATACAGCATGATCGCAGGTCTTACGGAACTCAAAGCTCGAGATGCTAACACAGTTTGAAACACTTCAATCTCACATTAAGTAATCATGGAGCATATTCATATCTGATGAAAATCTCAATTCCATATTCTTACACTATCAAATCCCCTTTATTAACCTCGGCCTTCTCCGTCATTTCTTAGCATCCTCTCTCCAATTCCCTCATCAGCACCATAGTAGTCTTCGCCCACATCATCCCTCCCTCCTGCTGACTCTGCCGACACATCAATGGCAAGACCGGCATCTGATTGGGCGCAAATTTGAACAACATGCTCGTCTCGGACGTCAATTTCATCTGCGCGAATTTGGTCTTGTCTTCGTAGCGTTCAGCTAGCTGAGAATATTGAGGTGTGAACGCCTTACAGGCTGGGAGATGGCGATTTGATACATAGAGTACGGGGATGGCCTGATGATTCTGCGGAAGAGGTAAATTTGGAGTGAGTAGTTTGGTTGGTTAGTTGGGGGATGGGTGCTATTTTTGGTGGTGTAATAGGTAAGTCTTTCCTTAGGGTTTCGAGTTTGAATTATGTCTATAGTTTGACCAGAATGAAGACCATTTAAGTGATCAATTTTTTTGGCACATCGATATTTGCAGCTCAAAGCCAACTATTCAAACTCAAATTTCCTTCTTCTCAACAGACGATAGGTCATGCCCGTTGGCCCGAAAACCCCTCTTGACCTTCGGACTGTAGTAGTGGAGTCGAAGCTTTAAGAGTGTCATAAGCGAGCAATTTGTCAATAGAGGAGAGGCTGCTCCAAGTTGATATTTCAGGGTAGGAAAAAAACTGTGATATTATCCAGGATTTTTAATCGACCATAAGACGACCCTCAAGTCTATGTGGCTTATTATATTAACGGACTCGGCACTTTCCTTATGCGCTTAAGCCGGAAATCCCTCAATTTCGTTGGCAAAACTACACAGGAATTTGGCCCATGGATATCTCAAGAGAATACCGCAATTATGAAGCAGCCGAGATAATCAGCTCACTAAAGTCTGCCATTAAGAAGTTACGAATCTTGTCATGCCTGCAGGTCGACACGTCGTACTGTTGAATGGATACAAGGCTGGCAGCGAGAAGCAGAACACGTCAACTTCTTCCGTCTAGAATTGTGACATCAGAAGTGCACTAAGACGTCGCCTGAAGTTCGGGCATTTGGACATGGCGTCTAGTGCGGACGGTTGCTATTACTTCCCGTCAATGCAATGAACGACCACACCATCATACGCTAAAACTCGCAATGCACAAGACCCATCAATTGAAAATATCACGTACTACAGTGACTTCAATCAGTCTTTGCCTCCATGCATCAGAGGCGTTTGTCGTCCTATTTGGGAGAATTTCCCCCTTCTGAGTGTACACTATTGGTGGATTGCTTCCCACTGGCAATAATACTAACGTGGAGAAGCTGAAGCTCTAGGGCTTTACGTATCTTGGGACGCAGAGCTACGGGAAGGCCCATAGTAACGAACGCAACATTTTGGTTATTATTCGGCGTCGCGGGGTCACAGAGAGATGTTCTGCTTTACAACTCTCGATCAATTGAGTACGCCCGCGAAGAGCCATTAATGTCTGAATGTAGAATATCACAAGCAATAAATCAAACAGCTTCTTTGTTTGGTCTTAGTTGGAGCTCTGCTATCAACCAACGCGCCGAAGAAAACAACTTGGCGAGCATCCTGACCAATCCCAACCTCGCGATACGGCAACAGGCGAATGTCAACATAGAACCCGGACTTTGCGACACTCACCAAGCTTTCGTCGTGAGTGAAACGGCCGGTGACGCGAATATTGGGGGTATTGTGCACCAGTCTGCAGTATATGGTCAACGTTGCACCGATCCTACGTAGGCGTGACGGCGAGATCACATTTAGTCGCAATGTCTTGGATTTCTTGCGTGCTGAAGTAATCGCTATGCATGGCAATAATAGCACCATCTCCAGATGCGGAAGAGGTCGTTCGGTCTTGCACATTTATATATTGCTATACGCACTTTCGAGAACCCTTGATTTTACTAGCTTTGATGCTTTACATTCATGCGAAGATAACAAATCATGGGATTCCAAGCGTTCCTATCAAATTTGAAAGGTCCGACGACCATCGCAACCATCCAACTCGAAAGTGCGTCGACCGAGGTTGTCATCCATGAAGGAAGCCTCGACTACACCCAGGAGAAGGGCGGCAACGACTCTCTACCGTCTTATCAAGGCATGTACATCGAAACCCGAAAATACCTGGAACCATCGTCTAACACGGAGCAGAGGCATCTGGTGCTCCTGTTGAGAGGGAATCACCTCTTGGTTATGAAGTGTCGTGGTTTACTATTATTCTTCTTAATGTTGGCCAAATGATTGGGACTGGAGTCTTTTCAACACGTACGATCAAGCTTTGTCCTCGGATATTTCAATTATTCATGCTGACCTCAATCTAGCCGGCTCCATCTTAAAGGGTGTCGGATCTGTCGGTCTTAGTCTTTTATACTGGCTTCTTGGTCTTGTCATCGCGATATCGGGTCTTTCGGTTTACATCGAGCTAGCTTCGTATTTCCCTAATCGATCTGGGGCCGAAGTCGTTTATTTGGAGCAGGGGTGGCCTAGACCGAAGTACTTTCTTCCAACTGCCTTCGCTGCTTTCAAGGTTCTATTCTCTTTTAGCAGTAGCAATGCTATCGGTATGATTTTTCTCGAAATTGAATCGTCCACTCACTTGCATGCAGTTCTGTCTACCTACCTGTATCGCACAGCTGGAAAGACTCCTACGGAATGGCAATCGAAAGGTGTTGCCATCGCAGGATACACGGTCGCTACACTCAGTGAGTTTGTTTTCCCTCCCTTGAGTTCCAATATCTCATTCTCATAGTCGTGATTCTTTCCAACAAATATTCTCTATGGTTCGCCAATGGTATCTCGGTCGTCAAGCTTCTCACACTACTATTGTTAGTATAATCTCTTCTGGTCCTTCAGTGCCATACTAAAATCAACAAAGTATCAGTATAACAGGTTTTGTCGTTCTAGCAGGCGGTATATCCGCTGTCCCAGATCCAGGATTTAATTTCCGCGATTCATTTGACGGAACAACAAACGATGCCTACGGTATTACAAATGCTCTTGTTCGAATCAACTTTGCATATGCTGGCTGGGAGAACTGCTTCAATGTTGTTGCCGAAATCAAGGTTAGCGAAGTCGTCTCGAACACGCTTGACCCAACTGACCGTGTACAAGAAACCAATCAGAAGCGTAAGATGGGCTGGTCCAGCTTCACTTGCAGTCGTTGCTGTTCTGTATATGTTTGTGAACATAGCATACTTCGCTGCTCGTAAGATCACAAGTACAATATACCCGAGAGATCGATACTGATACTCTCTGTCCAGTTCCAAAGAAAGAAATTATCGGAGGAAACACCATTGCTGCCAGTCTTTTCTTCGCAAAAGTATTTGGTAGTGGCAGTGCAGCCCGAAGCCTCAACATTCTCATTCTTCTGAGTGCTTTTGGCAACCTTGTAAGCGTTCTCATCGGCCAGTCCCGTATGATCCGAGAGTGTGGCAGACAAGGTGTTCTTCCATTTCCTCGGTTCTGGGCTTCAACCCAACCCTTTGGCACACCTTTAGGACCTTACGCTCTGAAATATGTGATGACAATCATCATGATCATCGCTCCACCGTTTGGTGACGCCTTCAATTTCGGTATGTTCATTCACTAATCCTCTCGTTCTTTCCCAAACTAACGACTACAGCTGTCGATCTCGCCTCCTATCCCAGTGCGGTTTTCGCTTTGTTGATGGCAATTGGTGTCTACACAATTCGCCGTCAACGGACAGCTATCAACGTTGGTCGCTCTGAATTTCGAGCCTGGCACTCTGCTGTTATCTTCTACATCGCCATCCAAGCTTTCCTATTGGTTATGCCTTGGATGCCACCCAAGGGCGGAATCTACGCAGGCAACGTCTCATTCTTCTATGCAACTGCTATTCTCACTGGAATTAGCTTGTACGTATCTCACCTTCTTCTTGCCAAGTACCTGCTAAAATATTCAGGCTCATCCTCTGTGGTTTCTACTACTATGTATGGATCAAGGTCCTGCCAAAGCGCCGCGGCTATGAGATCCGCCAGGAGCTCATCGTCTTGGAATCTGGTGAGACCACTCATAGTTTAGTTAATGTGCCGATTAAGAAGATCCCAGAGTGGGACAATGTGCACGATGTTACCGGAAAAAAGTACGCGACGAGCAGCGGACGAGGATCTGGAGGAGATAGCTCGAGCGTAGAAAGAGTCGACCTCAAAGCTAAGATGTAGATGCCGTTGGTGACGACGAGTTTGCGGGGTCCAATCAGCGAGAGGATCTCTGTCAATTCGAAAGTTTGATCTTACTTGATAATCTGGGCAGGAAGGCAGATACTGGAGTAGAGTGCGGACGTTGGATGATATATACCCTGTGCTTATTTCGCATATTCATACTTCTTCAACCAATTTCTCCTTGAGCGTTCTAAGATGAAATTGAGTATTTACCAAGAACAGCCAAATAGAATTACAGACATATTCATACTTCTTTCTCCTTGAACGTTCTAAGATGCAATTGAGTCTTTGCCAAGAATAGCCAAATAGAGTTACAGAGACCGGCGCCTGTATACGCAGAGTTCGGGGGGGTGGGGGACTGTCACTAAGTACTAGGACTATGAACAATCGTTCCTAAGAAGCACTCTTGCTTCAGATCGACAATTTGACACGCCATCGACATACCTGGGTAGGGTTACTTCCTTCCACACCACTTGGCTGCCATCCTTCTCGGTTACTCGTATTGAGCAAAATGACTGTAGCAATTCGACGCCAAGTAGGTTTAGATTTTGAAATGGAAATGAAAATTTACAAATTCTGCTAACAATATGGATATGCGAGTTTTCATCATTTGTTTCATTACGATTATTCACATTGCCTCTGACATGACGGTAATTTTCATAACCTCATGTCAGCCTTTATTCTGCTCACAGAATGTGCTGCAACAAGCCCGTGATCGGATTGTACCCACCAAACGCAAACTTCAGCGTATTGGTAGTGATCGTTAATCCTTCCGGCAACGCTTCCTTGTTCGCAGCAATAAGTTGCAAGATCATACCACCCAAGGTGGACAAGTTGGTCTCCGATGATGTCGGTCTCCAGCCCTCATTGTAAGGAAGTCTCTCTTCCTCTACGCGTTCTGTTAGCAGCTGACCACGTTGACTAATTAAAACAAAGAGCAATGTAAACACGCACCGAAAAGAACTTTGACATATTCCACGGGAGCAACTCCAGTCACTGGGTTGCCCATGGTAGAAAGGTAGAGTGCTGTCTCGCCGTAGGAAAGAATATACTGCTGTGGAGTGTATGTGAACTTCTTATCCCTGGCCTGCTCTGTTTTAACACGGTTGTACCTTTACAACATTAGTATAGACCTTCTATACCACCGAGAGAAGGACCTACTTTGCGGCAGCAGCAACAGGAATGCTCGTCTCGGTCATGCCGTCGTAGTATTGCAACACAGTATCAAAGATACTCTGGTTGAACATCCAATTATCGCCATTATTCAAGTTGAAATCCGCACGACTCAAACTAGCATCATGCTCAATGGGGAAATTATGCTTTCTGATATCTTTAAGTGTAAAAGATTGGGCGAGGGCATTGTTGGGTACGGAAAGGAGTCCGGCGTTTCCAACGACGGTGGAGAAATCTGCACCGACGTTCAAGCCGTCTTTAAGTCCTTTGACGAGAATTGGAATCGTCAATCCTTTGCCATCGTGGGGAATGAAGCCGTGGTTCGCAAGAGAGTTTAACCCTGGGCAAGGCGAGCGGAACTCATTTGGGCCGGCGGGTGTCCAGTTTGTAAAGCTCTGGGATGAAGCGAGTGAGAGCAGGGAGAAGAGCGTTAGCGAGGATGTAAACATTTTGATTCTCATGTAAACAAGTTGTCCGAGTCAATATACGTGGTACTGAAAAAGAAACAGAGGATCTGCCTGGCCATGATCTGGATCTGTCTCTGCCTATATTTGTGCGACTGCAGATGGTAATCTAGTGCGAGTGGTCCCATCCACCTCGGTATCGACAGCGGATCGTCAAGTGCCGTTCGATATTAGTGCCTCTGACTGATCTATCTTAGTGACTTGGCTTCCTAGACCTGTAGATCTCGACGCCACGACGCCTCCAACTCATGTAGTAGCTAATCAAGCTCACCGCATTCCAAATGAGCGAGAACCTTTTGCACTTGTTTCTAGGCCTGGACCTATTTAGCTTGCGGGGCAATAATGACGTTCGTACTAAGAAATCAAACTATCCTAATCCAAGGAACATGACAGGCACTTGCTTGAGAAAATGGCTAAAGCTGGTACACATTGGAGAGAACTTATACAAGGGGTCTACGGCCCAGAAACACAAGACTCCATTTTATGATACAATGTAACTGTCCCAAGGTTGACAGCATAAGCAGAACCATTTCCCGCGCCATATGTCTGTTTTCCCAAAGCCTCCTGTTGTCACCTCTTGCCTTACTTCTTTTTGCTGGCAGGATCGTAACATTATCATCTAGGATGCATTAGCTGGGAAACCTCTTCGCGCCCTGCCCCACCCAAACAAGTGTTGCAAAACCGTGAAAACCCAACCTTCGCTCGCTATGCAGTGAACAGATCCTCAATAATGCTGAGGTATTAAGAACGCCGTTTGTGACTCGATAGATTATGTAACAATTAGAAATCGGACCATGGCGATATTCCCGCCCCGGGGAAGCGGATTAGGGGATTTGTGATGATAAGTGTAGTGGACAGTAACCATTCAGATCCCGTCGAGTTGATTGGAATCAATCATTGAACTGGTCCTGCTTGAACCAGGGTAAGGAAGCGCTCGCCAACCTGGTGAGGTGTTAGTGGTGTTCAAAAATATTTTCATAGGTCTTTGACTTGCCTCGGGCGCAGACTTGATAAATGGCAGATCGAAGAACATGTACTTTTTGTTCTTGACGAGCTCCTGAATCACAACAACAAGACCCCATGGCTGTGGCCACTGGCCAATCGTACGTTCGAGCAAAATTCGCGTAATTTGCTCGCGGATTTCCAGCTCCTCTTGATCGCTAGCGTCACTGCCAAACAGCTCCAGTAGAGCTTGGTTGAAGTAATGAGTCTGAGTATTGGGGAATCGAAGTTGATTAACGATACTGCTCAAAAAGACGAATCTTGTAGCTGGACGGAGCTCGTGTACAAGCATGGACAACAACTTGATGTCTGGAGTTCCAGGGGTAAATAATGGCGCTCCTTTGTTTTCGGATCTGGCGATGGCGTTTGTGCCAACATATAGTACCAGAGAATCAATAAGCTTTCGATCAGCGTCGACAGGCAGTAACCCCAACCCAGTTTGACGGACCTGCTTTCTCTGAATTTCATGTGCAATATGGGCAACCGCGTCTTCTGATGGACCATGTTCTAGGGCTTGCTCTGCGATATCAAATAGTCCCGAGTCTCGCAGGGGTCCTTCCACGTCATTCATGCTCTCTGGTGATTGGCGAATATCTCCGACACGGTCAAGTTTGAGCCCAGGTTGCATTGGGTTTGGCATGTTTGCAAACTGGGACGGCGTTGCACTGAGGATCAAGTTGTGGAGCTGCGTCGAGTAGCTAGGGACATGCTCACAAAGCTTCGAATGGTTTACTGACAAGAACTCCGGGAAATCATGGTGAAGCATAATAACCAGTTTAACAACGGCCCGATATATCTGGATTGTGGTTGGATCGAGATGAATCACTGGTTTGAGTAGCTCCCCAAGGTAGAATAGCAGCTTTTCCATGATGTCGGCGAACAAACCCCATCCGATTTCTCTGGGAAATCCCAGTATAACGGGCAAAAATTTCCTGTGTGATATCAGGCTCATCCAGCTGGTCATGAAACCGGGGAAATGGCTCGGCGGAATCTTGAGGAACATCCGAGCAAAAACAAGCGTGATTTCCTGGCGCTCGTCTTCAGATAATTCTGCTTCCAATGTATCCAACTCGCATAGGACCGTAGAATACAATCTGTAGAATGGCTTTTGATTAAAATTGTCGCCGCGGAGGACGTGATGGTGATTCAGAACCAAGATCGTCAAGGACAAGATAGAGTTGAGATATGCAGCTTTGTCGGTCTTGACTGCCCCGTCTTGTTCATGACCCTTGACCAGCAGAGCGATAAGCTTGGCCAGAGAGTCTGTTGCCATGTACGCCTCCTTGGCTGGGCTGTCGTCTTGAACGAGCTGCTCAAATCGATCGACCGAGCTGTCAATAGCTAATCGAAGGAACAGTTGGAGGTCGTCTTTGTTGTTGATTTGCTGCCTGTTGTACATTTGATCGATAAATTGGGCAGGGGCATTTTCGGAAGCGTTAGGATTGCTGCAGAGGCGGACCCACTCTTCGAAAATGTAGAGTAGTTGATCTTGCTTGTGATCATTGGTGACTAGAGAGCGTGGTTCTGGAAGACCAGAGCTCATCAACTTTTGTTTGAGCTGCTGGCCGACCTCCAATTCCGGCTCATCTGAAATCCATAGCCAGGCAGTCTCCAAGCTCTTAGCAAAATCGGCGTACAGTGCCGCAGGACGGTCGTTCAGTAGAACAGTCTCTAGGAGTGACAGGAAGAACTGAAGAGATCCATCCTTGCGTTGGGAAATGACCCTGGCCACCTCTAAATCGACGCGGTTCCATTCGAGGAGGTGGGCCTTTGTAAGACTGACAATGAGAGGGATGTGAAAGAACGATTCACCAGATCTTTGCGAAATGACATCGAATACATGGTTGGCGGTCCTCCCTGCCATTCTGCAGATGTTTTCTAAGACTTGAACCAGACACTCCATGACGAGGTTTTGCTCAGGGCCACTGAAAAGCATGTTGCATAGAATATCAACGATGTGGTAGTCAAAGTGCTCTGGTGCTTGAGAGCTTCGGAAAATGTGGCCGTACAATTGGTCCAGGTTGTCAAGAACCGCATGTGGACGCGGGAGATCTACAACGTGCTGTTCCGGAGTTTCGGCTGCAACCCGCTCAAGCTCGACCAATATCTTATCAACTCTTTCCATTAGCATTCTCGGGTCCATTTGCAGATTGGAGCCTCTGCCATTGACTGCTGCGTTGTTCTGCTGGTTATAAGCAGGTTGTTGGGCTGGGAGGTGGGGCATTGCTGGTGGCTCGGCAGGAGTTGGTAAATTTGGAATTGGAGGATACGAGTCCTGCAATATCTCATTTGCCATTGTTCTTGTAGCATCTGATGACGACTGAATGTGTGTCGGACCAGCTAGAGCTGGCTGCACCCGTGGTTGACGGGCAAACTCATCGTAGATTGCCATCTGTGATTGATTCAGTCCACCTAAAGCTGGTGATAGCTTGAATGGATCCGGAATCGTCCAAGACCAGCGGCTCAACCCGGGATCGACGTAAGGATCGTCTGGCCTGGTCATCTTGTGGTGGCGGCGGTTTTCTAACTCCGGCTCAATCATTTCCTCGATCTCGGGGACTGCACGCTCTTCGGCTTTCTTCTCAACTTGACTGCAAGCCAAGTCAAGATTGGACGTCACACACATAATGATCGTCCCTTCTGGAAGAGCTAGGTTGTATTCAATGGATAAAGCCCGGATATAGTTTGTCATGCTGGCGCGCAATGGCTCTTTGGATGTTACCAATGCAAGAGCCCCTGCAGTCTTCTTGACCATGTTTATGGCGGCAGCTCGCACTCTAGACTCGTTTGGTTCAGTCGCAAAATCCTTGTGAATCATTTGAGCAGTGGATATGGCAGCAATGGTGACAGAACGTTCCACGACTGGAGCGATGATTTCGTGGACAGCCCTAGTAATAGCGGTTTTGACTATTTCCTGTAATCGGCCTTGATTGACCATGTCATTGATGGGGGGATATTGCAAGAGCGGACCCAGGTCTGGAATAGAGGCGGTAATTTCGTGGGGTGAGAATCGTCCGCCCTGTACTCCACCTGACATTCCATTCAATGACAAGTTGTCGAACCTGTCCAAGGTTTCAGGGGCCATGACTTCGGTTGCTTCCTCGATTTGCAAAACCCGGTTCATGATTTCATCAGAGGGCTCGATGCTTTTGTGGTCAAGATCGAGTTCTCCGCAAAGGACCTCAATTTCGAATCGGAGGTTGAGCTTCAAATCGGCCTTGGTATAGAGTTCCATGAGAGCCTTGATGATGTCCATTACCCAAGGATTGGGCGGCTTGAACACTGTTGAATATCTGCCTTGAGCGAGTACCTTGCAGACGAATGGAATCACAACAAGAAGTCGGTTTGATTCGTAGCCCTCGATTAGAAGTTGCTTGAAAGCAATGTTCCGATGCTTGATTGGCTTATCGCGCGCCAGAGTTAGAGATCCAAGCCATGTCGCTAAATACTTGAGATATGTTCGCTCGTTCGCGATTTGCATCGTAGAATCCGCATTGAGCATTTTGAATGTGCTAACGTACGTCTCTCGCAACACATCTGCCCACAAAGACTTCCTTCCAAAGAGCTTGATTGTGTTGAGATACATGTTGTGGTAATTTGGCTGCACTCTAGCTCTTTCTTGCACCAGGTCCGTTGCAAACCAATGTTGAGCTTCCTCCGTGACCGACTCTCGAAGCTCGGGGAATTTGCTTTCAATGTTGTCGGGTGTTATGTTGTTGAGAATGAATTGGATCTTATCTGTGACCTCTTCATCAGGGGTAGGAAATTGGTAGGCTGGTGGAAGGACACGGAGAGCGTTAAAAGCTGGTGGAGGTGGAGTTTTCATATCACCCCCATTGATTCCATTGACCGGGGAGAAAACACGAGCGTCCTGCTCAGCACGGATGACGTCCTCAGCTTTAGCCCAAGCCTCTGTGTTTTGCAAGCCTGGCACCTCCAGTAGACGTTTGCAGAAGCCCGGCCACTCGCGTAAACGACTAAAGAGTTGCATGAGAGCCTGAAGACCGAACTTATACATGGATTCTTGTGGGGAGTAATCTTTGACTGCCTCCAGAATCATGCCCAGTCCAATTTTCAAAGGAAGCTCTGAAATGAGCTTGTGCGAGATGATTCCTCCAAAGAGCACAGCAGTTGTAGCCAGGGCCTCCAGGGGGTAAGTATTGTACAGCGCATATTCATCGAATAGTCCATGGATCATGCACGCAAAAACATCTTGATCGGCGGGGTCACGAGAGTGCTTGTATCCCTCGAGAGTCTCTACAATTCTCCGGACTTCCACTTCGTCACTATACATCTGCTTGTAGTGTGCTTCCATTTTCTCATTGGCTTCCTTTGGCAGCGAATTGCTCTCAGCACCATTGCCATCAATGATATCGTCGTATCCTTCCCCATAATTGATCAGACGCGGGTATGCCGTAATGCAGGCTCTTTGCACGAGTATCAAGTCGTTAGATGGGGGTCTCGGCATTGCGTCCTCAAGTGATTGCAGCAACTTCGCTATCGTCTTGACCGGAAGCATGACACTATGCAAGTGCTTCTGGCGTTGATATGACAGCTCATGCTCGGCTTTGATGTTAAGGAATGTGAGAAGCGAATGTGGTAGGTCTGGAATCCTTGCTAAATTGTTTGCTGCCCATCGATCAAGGTCGAGGAAGCCTCGAGCGCTAGCAACCGCAACTAGGTCCAGCCCAAATCCATTCGGAATCGATGCCAAATCGTCCAGCCAGTTGTGTCTCAAGGCATGTTCTAAGATAGTTGGTAGTTCCATCGGAACTTTCGCATGCGCCTCCACGAGTCTCTGGGCTACCCATTGCTTGTCCTTGCGCCACAAGCCTTCCAACACGAAGTCGTAGTTAGGATCGTATTTGAATAGGAACCTATCGAAAAGATTGTTGATCGTATCGGTTGCTAACTCTGGCCACGGCTTTGGTACGCCAAACGCGGACACCAGGAAAACATCCAAGTTTGGGACAACGACCTCCTGAAACAGTCTCTTGGCTTCTATGGTATCTGATGCGGTAGTAGTGTGCAATGCGACGTGAAACATCGAGGATAACGCAACCACGGATACCAGAGGGTGCTTGATGGCTCGCGCGGCGCGTTGACGTATCTCATCATCCGCGCCCTCAAAATCCTCAAGTGTGAAGGCAGGTTCGAGACCCGGTATAGTTGTCGCATCCAGCTCATCATCATAGAGAGAGGCATACGCACTGATGAACGATAGCTGCGTCTCCGAGTACTGCCAAGTTCCGCCCCAAAGTTGCTGTATGTCAATCAAGTCGTCGACTGCCAGCTGCCGGAAAGCTTCGTAAAGGGCCAGAAATTGATCTTTCGATATTCGTAATTGATCCTGATCGAAGAATCCAATCACCCGCTGCCAATCGAAATTGGGCGAGACCTCCTTCCGCAAGCTGCTAATCAAATTTGTGGTAGAGAATTGTATGCTTCGACTGAGAGCCGTGTAGATTATTGCACCGGCAACTACTTCCTCGTTGAGCCCTATGCTTCCACTTCTCAAATATCCTCGGCATGATTCTTCGTCGGCTGTGAAGGCGGAGCCAACTCGTTGCAGAAACGCTGTCAAGGGATTTCTGTTGTTCAGAGCATACATCAAGTATACTGCCGCAAGGACCGTCGTTGGAGTCTCCTGGTTCTGATTCTGATATCGGAATTGAAGTGCCATTACAAGATCTCGCTGCGCAGATTCGTCGAAGTTCGGGGGGTGTTCTTGGATGAATCGATCGACCACAAGGGCCAGAAAGTCGACAGACATATCTTCATGTTCGGGGCCTGGATTGACAAGGAATTGGAGGAATTGTGGGTAGTTCGCAGATATAATGGCGTCAGCTGTATTGTGTTAGTTGAGGTTTACGATCATGGTACTTAACTCACCCTTCGTCTTGAGGTCTGATCTTGAGCCGGTCTTGAAAGCAAGTGCTAGAATTGTCTTCTCGAGCGCGTCTAGCTTGAAGTGGTCCATAAATGTTGATAGATCAAAGTCTCGGAATATGTCCTCATTTGCCGTCTCTATTGACTCTGCAATCCTACGTGCTTGGTCCACATCATGCGATGTCTTGTTAACCTCGGAGTGTAGTATTGGATATGTTGCAGGGTTTGCTACCGGGCGATTCATGCCTGAGAATATTGTAGGAGCATTGCCAACCACAAGACGGCTGAAGTATTTCTGGAATACTTCCATACCGTGTTCATCAACCAGCTGCGTAGCATTATTAGCAAAGCACCACCATGACAGCGAGTTAGTTCCCACCTTTCTGAGCTGCTCGGCTTGTTGTTCCCACTTGGTTCGATCCTTCTTATCTTCCTTGATCGTGCTGAGAAGGAGGTAAATTTGGGCGACGACGATCTTCGTCAAAGAGTTTGATCCTGTGGGACTGTTTGTGCTTGGACTGGCGCCAGCACTGAAGTTACTGTGATGCGACCCGTGTGGTGAATGACTGACACCTGTGACGATGGTTTGTTGCGAAGGTGTGAAAGTCCCCCCTCTTGAGTTGACCATCGAAGACGTTGCTGTTCTCGCGCAGATCCACGCCGCAGAGCTATCTCTCGATCTCGAAGGACGAAAGAAGATCTATCGGGGTGGTATGAGCATTGGCTGGGCGAAGTGGTGGGTTGCAAGGGGAGAGATGTGGTGATGGAGATTGGGTGTAGTGGGTGTTGACAGGGCGTCGGGTTCGAGGTGAATACAACGAGGTCGCGGTTGCTCGAGCTAAGCCCGATTTGGTCAGCCTTAGGGTGGTGGTACCTTAGTGTAAGAAGTACGCTCAAGCTCCACCAGGCTGAACTTCTGGATATGCTTTTGAGGTACAGCTACTTACTGTACTTTGAATCAGCTTCTGTTTTCTTCCTCTTTGATATCATCGGGTTCTCTGCATTACATTGCGCAATGAGCTGCTTGATCCAAACTGTCTTCAACTGCAGGTACGGGGTCGGTGTCTTAAGCTCGCTCCATGATGCCTAGGGGTGGGATCCGGAGGACTGCTATGGCAAGGAGAGATTGATGAAAGGGAGGCTACATGCCGTCTCAGGAAGTTATACGGAGTACATAATCTGTCCCACTTGAGCATAATGTGAGTTTGCATCTTGTTACCAGCGGTTCAGATTCGAGCTCATCCTTCATAAGGATCATTATCTAGAAGTTGCCGAGGAGCTTAAGTCGTGAAACAAACTAGGAATAGCAGATTCTCTATGTTCAGTCATTCGTAGCATTCAATCTCTCCACTACCTACCTTCTTGAAAAGAAGCGTGAGAGGCAGAACAGCTTCCTTGGTAGGCATGATCGTGAAATCATCAATAGCGAATTGATTAGATTAGGTATCGACTCGAGAACTATCAATTCGTGAATTTGCGTGGCTACATTGGGATCCTCTATAGTGACTTCTTAATTTCGTCTCCTTATGAATCGAGACTAAAAGGTTTCGTGACTTTAAGAACGACATTGTTGCTTTCAACTAGAAGTATGAAAGTCATGACACTGTTGCGAGACCTTACTAAGACATTGTAGTAAAGTCTCAAAAGAGAACATCGGATTCTTTGACAAGCCGAAGTCAAGAATTTTATGCAGAGCTTTTAAAACCAATTTATCAACTTGTCAACTTCTCAAGTCGCTTCGCCGATCATCATGAATTGGGCGAGCTTCCAGGGCGAGACAGCACCGCGCCACTTGGTTTGATAAGTCATGTGGCCGAGTTTAGTGAAGTTAGTGTCTTGATGAGGAGAGACAGGCAGGATTTTCAAGTCAACGATATTGTTCTTGTTCTTGATCTATGTCCAAGCCTTGAGGTATTTCGTGATAGCACTATGAGAATCAAGACGAGTCCTGGAATCGTTTCGTGACTCTATCTTGTATCGTGACGTCTTCGTGGTGCCTCATCTACCCCTTCTCAGATCTCGATAGACAGCGATGTTTCTCAGTTCTACATTAGTGGATTACTGCCAGGACCTAGGTGCCAACCCAGAGAAAAGGAGGAAATAACGTATTTCATGCCCAGGTTTTCACGTATACTTCCTCTCCGACCGGCTCACCGAGCGAAATGAAGGCGAACCAGGGGGTCTTTCTGCAGAATCACTTGTTCGCAGTCGTCAGTCCAGCTGCAGCTACGAGTGACGATGATCTTGCTGAACGTTGGAGGTTAGGTGCCTAAGGCTTAGCTTTGGAGAGGCGTGGGGACCGGGCTCGGATGAGGGACACAGTCGTGGCGGCAGGTCGCACTTGCCATCGCCATGCCAACGTCGGGTGTTTATTTGCGCCTCCGCTTTTCAGATATGATACCCTGGGAATTATCATATCAGAGCTCTGCGTTCCTCTTCAGTTTCGTCGTTCCCTTTTCACTCAAACTGCTTCGCATCTGTCCGTCTAATTATCCTATTGATTTCCGGAGAGAAAGAACAACTCTACTTCCAGCACGCGACCTCGACTACGCGACTTTGTTTTTAAGTCAACAAACCAAAGCAGGTTGGGCAAGATGCCTTCAGTCGTGTCTGAAGGGCCATCGGTGTCCATGAGCTTCGCAAACAACTTCTGGGGCAAAGATGATGCTGGAGTTGATCCTTTGATGCAGCGAATGCACAATGCAAAACAAACATGCGACGAATTGAAGTCTTTCTACACCGGTATGCAATGCTCCATCCTCTGTCAACATGCTCAGTATTGACCTTTCTCAGCCCGCTCGGCTCTCGAAGATGAATATGCACGCAAACTACTCTCTTTATCGCGGAAGCCTCTCGGATCTCAGGAGGCAGGCACTCTCCGCTCCTCCATGGATGTGCTTAGAGGCGAGGTCGAGCAGATGGGGAAGTCACACCAAAATATCGCCAGTCAAATGAAGACAGAATTGGAGGAGCCGCTGGCGGCGTTTGCAGGAGCTATGAAGGAGCGTAGAAAGATTGTCCAAGGTGGAATTGAGAAAGTTTTGAAGGTCAAGATTCAGCAGACACAGCATGTTAATAAGGTAAGTGGTGTCTCATTGCTCGTGCAGCATTAGCTGATTTTTCAAGACGAGGGACAGATATGAGCAGGAGTGTCTGAAGATTAAGGGCTACTTGGCGCAAGGTCATATGGTCATGGGTCAGGAAGAAAGAAAGAATAAGGCCAAGCTAGAGAAGACACAGATCAACCTCGCCACATCGAACACCGAGTACGAAAATGCCGTAAAGGCACTCGAGGAAACAACTGGAAGGTGGAATAGGGATTGGAAGGCTGCCGCTGATAAGTTTCAGGACTTGGAGGAAGAACGTCTGGACTTCATGAAGAGCAGTCTCTGGAGTTTCGCCAATATCGCTTCAACCGTTTGTGTTAGTGATGACGCTTCGTGCGAGAAGGTCCGATTGTCGCTGGAAAACTGCGAGGTCGAAAAGGATATTGCCTCATTTATCAAGGAGCGAGGTACCGGACAAGAAATTCCAGACCCTCCTAAATACATCAACTTCTGTCGAGGAGACATCAGCGATACCCAGTCCGAAGCATCTGAAGACGACTACTCAGTTGCACAATTTCCACGAACTATTAATCCTGCGTACAGAAGCTCTTCACCCCAGCCTTCGGTATTCGAGTCTCATAACGACCCTCAGTCTGCTCTCGCAAAAGACCTTGCTCACGAGACCGAGTCACTCAGCCGTGAGGCTACTTTAACTCCACAAAAGGCTTTGGCAGACAGATCCCGACAAGCACATGTCGAGGATTATCAACCTCCATCTGCGAGGCAATCGCAGGGTGAGTATCAGCCAAAGCAGCCTCGTCAGCTTGAACAGCAGCCACAGGCGAGGCAGGCATCTAGGCAGCAACTCGACTATCAACCTCAGTCTCGCCAGCAGCAGGAGCCTCAGCAGAACAGAATTGCGTACGATCAATCTCAACATGGGCCTGTATCTACAGTACCTCACGATCCTTATCCCATGGATGGTATGACTATGCTATGCCGGACCGGTCCACCTTCAGAACTGAGCTCTGCTCATAGCGGAGCCAGGCCTTCCAGCCGCGATTCTAATAGCGAGTATTCCAACCCAACATCCTTTTCAAGCCGCGACCCAGTAAGCGGCAAGACGTCTCCGGTCAAGCAAGTCGCACCTCCAATCGAAAAGCAGGTCATGAAGAAGAAGAGTGGTTTTTTCCAAGGTCACAGTCCCTTTAGACGCAAAAGTAACAAAGATAAAGACCACACAGCCATAACTCCGTCAAGTCGTAATACTTGGTCCGCAAGGTCTACAACTGGCGGGCAAAGTAGCCCAACTAAACGCCCTCAGGCATATGGTCATGACTCGCAAAATATGATCAGTGATAGACCCAGTGGTAGCCCAGAGCCAATTGATCCGCGCGCCAGCTTCCAGCTCAATGTGGGAAATAATGTCTTCGACGTTGCAACGCCTGGTAGAAAAGATAAAATGGCCCAGAACAAAGCACCAAAACAAGAGGAGGAGGACTTGGATCCGATTGCTCAAGCTCTAGCCGAGCTCAAAGGCGTTACAAAAGCTTCTGCAAATCGCATATCAGCAGATAATTATCACGGTGTTCCCACGCCGGCGCCAGGGACAACACCTAGCTCTCGACCCATAGGATCTCAAATGGTAAACGGAGCTTTGATGGCAGGAATGCGAGGGACTCCACCTCCTTCGTATGATCAGCCAGTTCAGAGACTCGGATTGCCGCAACCTGCTTTCACTTCAAAGGCCATGCAGCAAACTCGTCAAAAGTATGTCGATCAGACACAGACAATGTTCAGCGCTCAGTCCAGGCCGGGCTCTCAGGGCGGTTATGGAGGATCTCAATCACAATCTCGCCCGGGTACTCGAGGCAGCGACATGCCAAGAGCTACGTCCCCAGCTCCTCCTCGCAGTGTGTCTCCTCGTCCAGTGATGCAATCAGATGCAAGACAGTCATACAGATCCGCGTCTCCAAACCCATATGGGGGCAGCCAGCGCAATCGTACACAGTCCTCCACACCTCAAAAGCGCGGTTCTGACCAAGGCTATCACCGCCATAATTCGCCAATGGATGCTGCCCGCGCAGTATCTCCAGCCCCATTCCGGAACGAAGATAGACCAAATAGCAGTCACGTAAATAGCGATATGTCTATGCAAATGCAACTAGCTCCTGCACCTGAAGATGGTTACGGATCGCAACGGGGCGGCAGGTCTGGTGGATCTGCAAGTTCAAGAACTATGAGCTACTATGGAGGTAGCCAAGCAGGCAGTCAGGGGGGTCAACAGTTAGCATCTCGACAGCGAAGCAAGAGCGTTGCAGATGTAAGACAGTTCAACCGAGAGGGACGCCCAATTTTGCATTTTGGTAAGTAGTTTTTTCTGTGCCTTGAAAATTGTTAGGCTAACCTTCAACCAGCTCGTGCAATGTATATGTACCAGGCAGCTATTCCCGAGGAGTTGAGCTTTGGAAAGGGAGATGTCCTTGCGGTTTTGAGGCTTCAAGACGATGGTTGGTGGGAAGCTGAAATAGCTGGAAAGAACGGCAGGCCAGGTTTGGTACCGAGTAACTATCTACAGAACTGTTGAGCATCTTTCATGATGCCTTGATCAATTGATGGCTCGGGAATTTAAGGCTTGGAAAGTATGTATGGTGTCTTGTAAATGGTTGCTCTGGTCTAGCATTTGGGATTTCGCGTATCATGGTTCGTTGGATTTGGGGGCGATTAGTTTATTAGCAGTTACTGAGCTCGGTTACGAATTTGTATATTCAGAGAAGAGACATTTGACGAGGGAATACATGATAAATAAAACAACGGAATCTTGCTTGAACGTGAATTGTAATCGTGATAACCGAGCGTCGAATCGTCGATTAATGAAGATGGACTTTTGGACCTCTAGCGAGGATGTCAACAAAAGAGCCAAGCTACTGAGTAAAATGAGTCGGAGAGAGCAGTATGAAACTCTTATATTTTGACGCAGACTAACTGTATTTCTTTCCGGATAATCGACTTACCTTTGAGATATGCGAGGAAGTGGGTCTTTGATTCAGAGACGGTGTTTGGAGAACTATGGTTACCAGTGGGCAGTTTCCCAAGTTCACAAGTTCGAACAGTTTGGACGACAGAGATGCTTGATTGAGAAGGTGAAAGATCGACCTTGAATTGCAATTTACCACTTAGCTATCTCCGATATTGGATAATTTAGTGAAGAGTCGAGCCTCAAAGTGACCAATTGGACTCGAAGGCTTCCAGATGTTCTTGTCTGATTTCTTGATCATTTTACCCAGCTCTCGAGCCGGGGGATCTGGAAAGGGGAAGTACGTAGTAAGCAGAGCTGGTACATATATTTTAGAACCGCACGGCGCTCTATAGAGTAGTCATCTGAATGAACGAGAAATCTGAGTTGAAAGTAGTCATTTGTGATCGTAAAAAATTCACGTTCGTTCTTCTTTCTAATGGAGACTGTATCGAGGCTTGCCTACTACTATCGTATTGCAAATTCAATACCATTTGACTTTTCGCTAATACAACGAGTAACAGTGTACCTAAGCTCAGTTCTCAATATTTGAGAAAGCCCTCAATTTGAATATGTTTGTAAATTTGTTTCACGTGAGTGATTTCCTTAAGCACAATGGAGAAGGTACGTAACCTGTATCTGAATTGGAAATAGAAGCAAATGTGTGATTTGATACTTGATTGCTCCGTCTTCCTTCAATAGACACCAGCCTCAGAAGCTAATTTCACACGAGCCTCAAATCAGTACGCTTTTAGAAGCTATGGTTGCGGCCTAGCAGGTTAGAGAAGCCAATTACTCCTGCCAGTTCATAAAAACAGCCTGAATAATAGCCTATTCCCATACCAGATGTGAATCACGTATTCACAGAATTGCTAGTCAGAAATCACAAGTACCAATCCCAGCACAGATATTTCGTTCAAGAGGTATTGGCAATAAAGACGTTGGATATTATTCGGGCAGGAATTTTGGCTAGAAAGGATACCTTAAATAAGTCCCATTCATCGAGACAAGAAGACTACAGAGTTGCAAGGCTGGCATACTGTGTGGGTATGATCTGGTGAGCCCTAAATATTCCAAGTGCGATCCTGAGCGCATGCCTTTTTGAGTATGGGTGTGAGCTATACAATCATTTCAGAAAATGATGTTCATAGCAACTAAAGAAGTCTTCCATTCAAGCGGAACGATTTTCCAATCTATACAATCAATCGACTGATTTCTTCTCACTTACTTCCGTGCTGTCATCTGCGCAACCACCGGTAGATACACACCTAATCAAAACCAATATCTTGCCAACAAAACGCTAGAGTCTAACCCTCAATGTCTAGGACCTATTATATTACAATATCTCACCTATCGAGTTCTCCTCGCCGACGAAATCGACTTGCACTCTTGCCGAAATCAACAGACTTCGAGCTAGACTTCCACCACATCCATGGTCGTTTTCCTCGACGTTTTGCGGGACACATTTCGCTATCACGGAGAGTCGTCGTTCTGATACTTATACATGTCCTCTGAATACATATATATAAGAGGACTTCCACCTCACGCAGCAGGTAAATCCAAGTTCAGGCGGATTCCCTCCATCAATGTCATGAGCAATAGCTGCTAACAAGTACAAACCCCACATTTCAAAACAAACCCCCTCTCCCTTCCCATCTTTCGGCTCTCGCTTAATCTCATCGGGTTTCGCTTCCCCCATGGAATCGACATGGACGGGTATTTACGACGCGCCTGTCCACTTCCCCCAGCCATCTTCTCTGCCATACAAAACATTCTCAGCATAATCTTCCCCAACCCAAAGATCTCACGCGACTCAACAAGCCCTCACTCATATCTCATTTCTCCCCATCGAAACAGGCCAGCTAATCCACCTACGCCCACATATCCGCGCCCTCCCTAGGCCAGAAATCAATTCCCTCCTGGAGTCGCAAAGCGCAACTTTCCGACGTCCCTGGTACTTTTCCTTCCTTGGTACCCCGGGGCTCAGATACAGTCTCCTCCCCAACTTTCTTTCCATCTCATGCTCGTTTTGTAACTCTGGGCTTCTTAACGCTCGAAACAGGTGTCCAAGTCGGCCATGTGACTATCCATCATAGAGGCATCCATGTAAGCGGCATTTGACTATGATCCTGCGTTGAGTGAGGAAGGATACGCCTCTTTATCCGTGGGATGGCGCGACACTCGATTTGAATAGATGTGGTGCGCTGCCGGGAGGCATCAATTAGTGTGCTTACAGCGTCTGAATGGGATTGAGCCGTCTGAGACTTCGGGTTGGGTATTATATTCAAGTATTATAAAGGAGGAGAAAGAGGAACATCCATCCACCATCAGCAGAAAAACAGATTTCAGAGAGAGAGAGAGAAAGCTTCTTCCAAGGCGATCATTGGAACGTGCTGATGTACTACAATTTGGAAAAAAAAAAAAATGAATAGGGTTTAGCTATACTGTAAGCATTCTCTACTGTACCCCTTAAGCCTGCTTTACACGCCTTTTACTCCCCTCATGCTCCTCCCGCATCCCCTCGAGCTCACCACTCTGACTCTCCCAAGCAGATTACATTCACCAACACACTCTCAGTCGGCAAAGTATGCGTATGACGCTCTCTTCCGCTATCAAATAGTCGAAGCCAAAGCCGCAAGACGACATACCTCCAAGATGATGCGAAAGTTCGGGATCCCCATCGTAGGGGAAACAGTTCATCTCCCCACTGTCCCCCTTCCATCGTTGAGCTTTCAATCCTCGCAATCCTGTCTAAATGGAAGAGGTGAAGAGAGGAATGAGTTTGTGTGATTAGGCAGTCGATGACGACTTGTCGGGCAAAACATCGCCCTTCGACTATTCATGCTGATTAGACATCGTGAAGTACGACGGGGTCATCTAAACGACATCTCCCTCCTCTACCTCGATAAAGAACACGTAGGCCAAGCTCTCGCCCTTATCGAAACGCAGTCAGAAGTGCTCGAGGGGAATTACGCTGGGTGGAACAGCTTATGCGATGTCACGGCTACAAAGGAGGAACTGGGACATCTTCTCGGTCCGTTCTTGCTTACTTACCTCCTTCAACTTCTGACATCATACCAATATCGCGACCTGACCAATCCAGCAAATTGAATTTTCCCGGGTGACAAGGATGAGTTCACCCTCGGTATCCTCGTGCAAACAAATCACGGACGGTAAGAAGATCTAAGAATCGCCAATATACCAATTGGCGAATTCCTATTTCGGGAGGAGAAGAAAGCGCGAGAAGCAGCCACAGCAAAGACAGCATCTCCCCTTTTTACAGAGAAAGATAAGCCATTACCTGTAGGAGGTAAAGCGGCAGAAGGAAGTAGCCTAGTACTGATAATGTGGCGTTTCCATTCTCCTGAGATTTACACATTCGCTATAGGATTTGCAATGGGTGGGAACCGAAACGAGCACTCATATACTGACATTTCGTAAACGGAACCAACGCACCCCTCCTCCCGCACCAACTCCGCCTAGGCCAACGTGCCGGCATGAGCATAACTCAATTCGACTTCCACGCCGCGAGGCGTAATTTCGGCGGCGACATCTTCCTCGCTCTTAGAACCGGGACGTCGCCCTCTGAACTTGCAACCGCTGGGTCCGGGATGGATTACTTGCCGGTGTTGGAGACGCAGTGCGTGGAGACGGTAAAGAATGAGACGATGGGTTTGCTGTTTTATGCTGTGAGTGAGGCGACTGAGGAGGCGACTGAGGAGGCGATTTTAATTGCTAGGGTATATATTGAAATCCATTTGCGTTCTTTGTTTGTTTTTAGATTGAGTTTATCTTGCGGTCCGACTGCTGGGATATACTAGTGAGGACATTTGCTGAGGTTTATTGTCGGTAATGTAAAGCCGATATCATGGTGGGCTTCAAAGAGAGGTGAGCTGAGCAACTGGATGTGATAAGCGTAGGGAATTTGGGGAGAGGCGAAGGGTTAAATTCGATGATGAGGAAGAAGAGGGAGGAAGCGAGAGTGTAGAGAGGGGAAATGAGATGTTTTGAGGTAGTGAAAAGCTGAAATGTAAATATCAGGGAGGACAGAGTCGCTAAGTGGGCAGGCACTCTCTCGAAGATCATGAAAAGAAGTAATGGAAATAAAAACCCAGCTTCAAAGGAGCCAAAATGCCTTCCACGGCAGAGGAATCAGAGGCTCATCATCGGCTTTGCTTGACTTCCCATCATCATATTCAGACTAAGAATAATATCAAGAGGACATTATGAGTCTCAGACATACAAACCAACATTTTGCTTGCAACAGCCGAGAAGTCGTTCAGACTCGAGGTAACACAGTTTCTGAGGCAACGAGGAGTTGTGAATACCCAAAGCAGAAAGATCAGAGCTTAATGAATGGCCGAATATGCGTATACAAGCACAAAGGCTCCACAGCAAGATTCATGAGCTGCATTTGTAGCCGTAGGTCGACCTGCAGTATTTCAAATATCCACATTTTGGATGGACGTCCGGAAGCTCTCATGAGACTGGTCGCGACCAGGCATCCTTTTGCAGCTTGCATGAGAAGGCTGCGGTATCGGAACTAGGCTCAGCTGAACAACACTGTAGCCTTGCAAGCTCTCTGCAGACAACAGGTCATGTATCCAAGCTTCGCGAACTCCACTTGGAGTCGGATATTTCGTAATCTAGCTTTCTTCTCGACCATGATTGTTTCAGCTCCATCGATCTAGCTGCAGCAGTTCGAGGGCAGCTGACAGTAGTTCTGGATACACTTTTTCCACTTGAAGCCTACTGCGATCCTGATCGCAGCGTCAAGGCTGAAGCTCCAACCTTTCTATCAGCCTTGTTAAGCCCACTGAGGAGAAATTATCGTTTGATGTCGTAATGGGAGCGACACTGGGGAGCCGGAATCCTGATTCAAACACATTCTAGCGCACAGCCCTATGGAAGGAAGACTTGGCATATGCAACTTCTGTAAAGACCGGACTGGCCATGTGGATATCGTGATAAGTCGCAATGTTCATCCATGGTATCCGTGATGTGCAAAGGAGGTTTTTCATATATCAATACGGGTTCCAGACCTAACATCAGCCTCATCTCGTTCCGGAGTACTCGGTGACAAGCTTGCAGCCGTTAAGAATGACATGTGATGACAATAAGCTCAAGAGCCAGCGCTTGTGTACGGCCTAAGAGGCACCGATAGAGCCGGACAAAGGCTTTACTGCGAGGTCATTCGCGTCACCATTGACCACCTCGCATCTGGAACATGAAATCATAGCAGACTGCGGGGAATGGTTTGTTTCGTCTTGGTGTCGTCAACGGATAACAACATGAGATGAGGGGTAGCTGGCAGAAGTCCGGTGGGGGTGTCAAGTTCGCACGCAAAAGGATTTTGATATGGTGGGGTTGTGGGTTGCGATCGGCATGGAGAGTGGGATTTGTCTGGAGCCGTTGGCATCGTCGATGAGGGAAAAGGAATGAATGCTGAGTCTTGGCAGTGATTGAACAACTATTTCGGTTGGTGGTGGGCGTGGGCGTGGGCGGATAGTCGTCGCAATCTGTGGCCACATATTAATAGGACGACGCCAGGAATGATCATGACAGAGCTGTAGGTAAATCATACTGGTAGGAGGGGGATGCATCGCTTCTTTCTTTCTTTCGTCCATTATTCGAAATACTCCTCTCCTCGTGTGGTACAGTACCTAAGGTAGTTGAATGGAGAAGATAGACTCAAGTACAGTGTACATACAGTACGAGTACAGTGGTCTTGAGACAAGCCATTTAAAGAAGGTTCGCTGGGCCTTGTCTCCTGGCCAGGCTGAAGCTTGAATTGAAGTATTGATGGGCGATGCTTGGTGTTGGAAATCAGCAGCCCCTGCCCTGCCCTGGTCTCCGTAATGGGAGGCAGGCTGGCAGGCTGGCAGCCTTCTGGATCTTGACTCCTGGCGTGCATCGGGATTGGTATTGGCATTGACATTGGCAGGTTAGGGTTGGGATGGGGATGGGGACTGGCACCAGCTGGGATTGGTGTGGCTCTGTGCGTACCGCTTGAGAGGAGAGGAGAGGAGAGGAGAGAGAGGAGCCGTGAGTCATTTTCAGCCACTCTCCCCCTCTCCCACTCCCACTCTACCTACCTACCTAGGTATGAATGCAGTTTAATGCATAATCATAATATGCACGCACCACCTTATTTTATGCTCGCCCGCAGCCGACCCTCCGCGCTTGTTGTGCCATATTTTGCACCGGCGCCAGCCCAGACCAGCCCAGCCTGGAGTTGGAAATATTTCATTCAGCCTTCTCTCCGAGCGCAGGTCGAGCTGGGGCTTGAAATACAGTGTACCCCAGGGAATCGGTAGAAGTATATCTCGAACGTCGAACTTTATCGCATCGTGATCGGAAGTATGTATGTATGACTTTGTTTGCGCCGCTGCAGCCGTCGGAAATTAAGGTGATTGCGTTGCGTTGTGTGCGTTCGTCCTGACGATGAAAGGGAGGGTAAGGTAGGATAGGACAGGTGTTCGTTCTCTGATGTTGGATCCGGGACTGGACTCGGTAGGTACTGAAGTGAACTCAAACCAAACGCGATGGCTACCCTCTCCTCTGCTTCTTTCTTCTCGCTCGCTCGTCATGTGTCGAGCAATGGCCTAGCCACTACATAGGTCATTAACACAGGCCAGGCCAGCCCAGGTCTCGATGTATAAGGTACTTGTAGTACCTGATGGCAACATCCATCATTCGCCGCGGGTACTGTTGGCGGTGCGCATCCATCTATACCTTAGGTACCCTAGGAGGTAGGTATTCGGGTCATCGGATTGAGTTGAATCGAATCGAATCTCTGATCGCGTCGCGTCGCATCGCATCACATCACATCACATCGTGCGCGAAGGAGAAAGAGTAAGAGAACAACGATAGGAAGAAGCAAAATCAGAAGGAATGGAAGTCAAAGCAAATCACAACATATTTTCAAGAAGGAAATACTTGTTTGTACTTTGGTACGAACTACCTACCTAGGTATATATGAAGTACGTAGGTGCACACGGACTCTCTCCATCTCCCAGGTTTTTGCTATTACTATTACTATTGCTTTTGCTCTTACTCTTCTTTCCTGCTATTGCTCTAGCCTCGTCCTCGTCCTCCTCCTCGTCCTTCCCCCTATCTTGCTCTCACAC